>JAMKCH010000426.1:0-41814 GCA_023653785.1 Ophioderma brevispina
TTTAAGAATCCTCATGTCACATTTTCAGTTAATTTCCTCGGTTAAGCAGAGAGTAAAGAAAAACATAGCGACCCTCATGACACGAAGCGGGCCGTCTCGCGGTGAATTTGTTTGAATCAACCTTTCTGTACTAGGAAAACCCATAGTAGTAGAGGCCATAGAGCCAATTCAACCTTGGAAAAATTCTAATAAAAGGTCTGGTTTATATTCCTCGTAGGGCTATATGTTGAATTATTATAAAAAATTTGTCACGGCCTTCTGGCAGCTTGGCGTTGTCCATATTCAGTTCAAAGGTCCATGACCTTTATTAGGCATATCATGTATCCTAATTCTCAACACCATTTGGGGTGGTTCTAAAAAAAAAAAAAAGGACCAATTAGGTGTCTAACGTACAGGTGTTTGGGGTCAACAAACCCATTAGCATATACGAAAAACGATCAGATGCACCTTCCTTGATTTTCAAAATAGTATGCACTATCTGCCTGAAATTGTAACTTTAAACTTCGTCCCACTCACCATTTTAAGGTGTTGGTTAAGACCTTAGATTTCTTAGTTAAGCAAAGGCCTCGGATCCTTTTGATTTGGTACAGGTGGATTGGTATAAGTCTCCTCTTTTTCCATTGATATCAAAAACATTTCCATATTCCTCCATTTGACGTCATGTAAATGATCGCCCGATGTCCCCAATCTGAAGGCCTCCCCGTGTTTCCGAGTGGACAAAGGTTTGCGGACAGTCTCCCAGGAGGGTCCCTAATCCCAGACACAGCCAAAAGTCAGAGGGCCGTTAGTGAGTGGCAGCTTTACTTTGTCATTATGCCGCACAATCTTCTAGATGTGGACCGTCCACACGTGATCTGTTCGCCTCAGTCATAAATCGTCAGATTGTGGCATATTCCGGGGGTCCTACTCTTGGAAGCGGATCCCGGGCATCAAACGGGAACGCCATGGCGCAGACGGGTCGGGATGGTAGCTATACTACTTGGATCATAGCTTCTCCACGTTTGCCATGATCCCAAATCCTCGAGTGGCTCAGTCCTTGAACTGCCCTGCGCTGCTGGTAGCCCATTATGCCCACGGCAGTTGGGTTTTCTCAGTCCGCTAATCTTGCTTGTAAGGGAACAGAACCCATCTTTGTTTCCCCCCCCCCAAAGTCCCGAGTCACCACCCCATTGCCTCCGAACCTTCTATGCCTTTCTACGACGTCACACACTGAGGTGGGGACTTTCTGAACAGGCGGTCATGCTCAGTCAGCGCAAATTCAACTTTCCACTAGAGATGCAAGATTATCATGCATGTGTGCACATAAATTCGATCCTGCCAATTTCGAGAACCGTTGCCAATTGGCATTTTCCTCAATTTCCTTCAAGAAGGTCTTTCGAGGTTATCCTTTTTAACCGAAAATTCCACCAGGCCAGACCCGTAAAGGGCTCGGTGATGGCCATGACGGTTTTCTTCTTTCAGCCCCCTCTTGTCGAATCTGGTGGAGGGTATGTTTACGGATCATCCCTCGGTTCGTAGCCTTTTCCGGAGTGATTTGCCATTGTCTGCAATTCTGGGTGTCGGAACAGTTTGAACCCAACCGAAAGCATAGTCTTCTGGAACTTCCCTAGTAGCTTTGGCTTGTGACAAGGATGTCTCTATCTGCCACATGCATGCTTTTTCCACCCCTAAACCGGTGTTTCTTCTCCACGTCTCACTATAGTTTCAGACAAGCTCAGAGAAGGCCTGCAGCAAGGGACACTTGAGCTAGCTGGATTTTCCCAGTCATCCATCTGAATGAACACAAAACACCATGATTGGTTACTGGCTTCTTGGTTAGGACATATGATGATCGAGCTCACGCTTCCTCCTGGCATGCTATAAGAGTCCTTCATCCCAGACATTTTGGACAATGTCGGTTGGAGTTCTTCTTCACATTCCAACAAGTCGATTTGATGCATGTGTTAAGGCCCTTCGGGCGGGGCTAGGGGTGTCAACCGTCCAATCCCAAATAACTTGGCTGATCGACCTAGCTCTTGACCCAGGAGCAAGACGACTATGGGTGGGGTATTGACAGGGGTTGCGTTTGGTGTTGGCTAACCTTACTTGCGACCTTCTTCTCTTTCCGCACCGATTAAGCCTGCAGTGGTATTCTGTGCAAAAGTAAGGTTTGGAAGGAAGCTAGCACTAGCACAGTGTATTTCATTCAGGGTGAGAGTGATACAAGTCCTAGCCTTCCACGACCTATGGCGCTCACGCAGTTTGTTATTCTCCGCCTACAAGAAGGCGTTGGAAGGTTTTTCTGAGTTTGTTTGGGGTTTTTTTGTGAGAGAAATATGTGTTGCAGAAAGGCAATTACACAGCGCCGCTTGCTGTGGTCCGTGATATTTGGGTGCGTGCCATGTCCTGACATATTTCGGGAGTTTGCTCCTTTTCACAGTACCGTCGTGGTCCTGGGGTTTATTCCTCGGACCCCCCGGAACGCTTTCTGCAAACAGGTCGAGACTCTCTCTCCCACCCTCTTAAGCACCAAGCTGACCTCAGCTGTTAGGACGGTCAAGAACAATAGGTCACGGAGTGACAAGATAGGGAGCTTCCTGGGTGGCAGGATTTAGCAGATATGCACGGGCAATACCGGGAATCATTACGAGTGTGTTGAATGTGTATATTAGTGACCGGACTGGAAGAGGGGGCGAAGGGACGGTGAGAAAAACGTTGTAAAATTCGGATGAAAGTGCTTTCTGCTGCTGAAAAGCACGATGGCTGCATGTTGTAAGCCTAAAAATATATTATGTTTTAGGGAACTCTCCAAACATGGGTATACACCCCCTTGTTGCTGTAGGCCAATCGGCTGACAACGCAGTAACTAGAGAAGGCCGGACAATTCTTTCCATATAATTATTCATATAGGCCTACAGAAATAACAACACAGTCCTTTTATTAGAATTTTCAATGTTCAACCATGTGTTCACATTAAGTCTCTACTATTACGGTCTTCCCTGAATTTGTTATCTCCACCCTCAAGAAGGTTTTGTTTTTTATTTTTTTGTGAGAAAATCAGTTGGTGGAGCAAGGCGAATCACTGCGCCCTGTGATGCGTTTCCGTAGTTGGTTTATTTTCAACAATTGGTATGAGGCTTCTGATGTGGACCAACTGAAAATATTTGTCCAGAATGGTTAATTAGTTATCATCATCGATATCCACTTAATTTAACATAGTATTTTGGCTGTTTCATTAATAGATTATGATCAAAGTTTTGGGTTATTTGATCCTTGTACAGACGGACGAATTGGCTAATTTAGGTGGAGAAAACGTGGAAAACTTTTGATTAAAAGTGCCTCCTATGCTGAAAGATAATGATGACTAGCTTTGTAAGCCTCAAGAATGTTTTTAAAATTTTTTATTGGGTTTATTGAGCCCCCAAAATATGGGTATGACACTATCTTTTTGCTTCTAGGCCAATTGGATGAGGAATTATAACCCTCATGGGCCATATAAAGGTCGTTGACCTTTGACCAGGACTATCTGACTAACGCAAGCAAACTTGAGGGGGACAAAGTTTTTGGTAATTATTCATATATAGGCTACCAGAATATAGCAAAGAGATCTTTATATTAGAATTTTTTCAAGGTTTATAGGACACGTGTCATATTACGTACGAACGAGTACGCTCTACTCTATCGCGCAAACTGATGTATCTGTTGTTGGTTTTGATAACCATTTCTTGCCTCTTTAAAATAAAATTCATGGAGTTGGCGCACATGCTGTCGATATATGCGTATATATAGGTATAAACAAAGTGATGATCAGGCAACCAAAGTAATCGTCAATCTCAAGATATGGCCCAGCTGCCCTGCACTAAATCTGGTCTACGTAATTCCTGTTATTCGCGCGTAGCGAGGAAATTTGCTAATATCATGAGTTACGGAGGATTTGGTTTTACCTAAGCAATACGATGTAGGAACATCTCTCTGACCTAAGTAAGCATTTTATTTTTTTCGGTAAGGAGGGGGCGGATCCGCCATAGGGTACCCTAAACGCTGACTAGCCGGTGGTTAAAAATTATACCGTTTTGGTCATTTTGCTTGGTTTTGTGACCTTTTCGCGGTCAGTGCGGTCCGCGCCGAGGTTTGAAAAAAACCGCCTACCCTTTCCAGAGTTTTTCTGCTAGCGGATTGACAACAGATTTAGGTAGAGTGCCCCCCCGGGGGTAGCCCCGATCAGATTCCACCCAGATACAGCAGATTAATCCCACATGGGGCCAACACAAGTAGCCCAATAAAACCCATAATGGGTTGCCTACATGGGGACCATCAGGAATATAGCCCACATGAGTACCCATGTCCACCATGCCCCATACAAAACCCACATGGGCCCCTTGAGGCATAAACCCATCATGGGTTACCCATTACAACCCACATGGGCCCCATTAGGAAGCCCACGTAAAACCCATGCCCACTATGCCCAGCTTACACACAAAACCCACAGGGCCCCAGCACGGCATTTTGGAGGGGGGATGGTCCGTCGGGCATTTAGCCAAAATCAGCGAATCCGTTTCCTCGGGGGTTGATGCATTATTCCTGAATTACATGGTAAATAAATGTACTAAGATGTACTTAACCTCGTAGGCTGTCGTTCGCACATGGTCTTCAACCCCCCCCACACACACACACCACACCTTCTTCAAAAAAATATCAAAAGTAACAGTGTACGGCACATTCACAAAGCCTTGCCCCCCCACCCACCCCCCCACCATCACACCTGTTCCACCAAAACCAAGAGATCTTGGCTACGCCACTGCGTGTATATTTTTTCACTGAAAGCTGTTATATTTGTGCATTTGTACCGAAAAAACGTGTCCCGTAGGATATTATTTTCACTGGAATGAGTATGTGTACGAAACAAACCAGAACCCTCCACGGGATTTTAAACCACTTTCATCAATTTTGAAATTTGAAAAAAATAATACCACTAAAAAATAGCTTTATTCACTACTGTGTTAAATTTTCAAGATAAAATGGCACAATATTTTTAAGTTAGTACCATGCTTTAATACTCCTCGCTCTAAGGCATGTGACGACACGCGCCAGTAGACAGCGTGCATCGTTCGTACTGTGAGCCATGCCCTAGATTACTATGTCGCGGTTGCATTGCAATTAGGGGATGGCAAATTGTTTGTCCCCAAAGGGTGTACATTTTGCAGATGTGTTGCAAATAAAGCTTCAACACCCCTTTTACTCCGGCTCCCTTCTTGAAGGTGCTTAAGTTCAATATGTGGGATGGCAGATATGGACAATTTTATATATATTGGGATTATTGCGATCAATCGAGCCGAGGAAATCTGCTTTATTGTTCGGGAAGGTCCACCATTTTATTTCTTCTATTAAAGTTATATGAACGACTAAATCAGAGAAAATCCATATTTACAATTACTAATACATTTCATAAGCGAGAATAAAAACAGGTTCTAAGAAATTCGTAGAAGTACGTGCATTTTCAAGATAAACCTTTAAATAGAATATTATAACATTGCATGGTTAAACACCTTTCTTTGAAATTAGTGTGGGTTGGTGTGTATTCCCGTAGGATTTTCATTGCTAAAAATGATTTTGTGCTGTTTGGGTTTCAATAGGAACTTAACTGTCAGAAAATGATGTAGGTGCAAATTTTCCTACTGATGCCCCCTTCTTAAAGGGGGCCAAATGGTTAGTACAGGGAAAAATTAAAAATCGAGTCAAAATTGTGTTTTAATGTACACTAAAGCGTTCGTCTCGTCATAAGGATAGGAAAAAGTATAGATTTGCCTAGGTTCAAACCTTTAGTTAAAGCGGTATGCCCCATAATGGGTCAAGGTCACCCTGGGGGTAAATGCTCCGATTGTTTTGAAAGTGGTTGTCAAATGATTCCTTGTGTCATACTGAACACAAAAATGCATTTTAATTGATCTTTTGATATCACCATTGCGACGCATCCAGGGAAAGTCTGGTGACCCCCATAGACCAGTAGACCCTTGCGACATTGTGCTAGGGAATTAGCCAACCAAATATCCAAACATGTAAAATAATACATTTGGGATCATGCGAGACATACAAACAACTTATCACCAGTTTCAAAACAATCTGAGCATGGGTAAATTTTACCCCAGGATGACATAGAACCATTATGGGGCATAGCGCTTCACTAAAGGGCGACCAGGCAAATTAATGAATTTTCTAATCCTTACAAGGAGACGAACATGTTAATGGACATCAAAACACAATGGAATCGATTTTAAATTGTTCCTGTAGTAACCATTCCCCCTTGAGGGACTGGAAGGGGGGCAGCAGTCCGAAAAATTTGCACCCCATCATTTTCTGACTGCTGGTCCCTAATGAATAAAAACAAGGCAAGAAAATTCCAACTTAGCGCCCCAAATCTACGGAACTGTTTCATTGACATACCGACCCACATACATCTAGACATCTTCAGTTGCGGTTGATTTGTTTTATTGTTATTGCCCATTTATTCGCTATTTTAAACCATTAGTCCTGTTACTCACAAACTGCGTAATTTCGGCTGTGACATATTGGTCAGTAAAAGTTAATTGTTGTATTCCTATGTTGATGTATAATAAACGACTGTGAAGCTGGAAATTTTATAGCTTTGTATATAGCATAGTTTCTAGATATAATAATGTCATTCAGACAAGTAAAAGCTGCGATACGCGATATAGTCTGTTTCTTGGAAGAACTAACTAGGTCGAGAAGAGGGTGCGTTTCCACAGCCCTTTCTTTCCGACTACAATTTTGCAACTGGGTGGTTGTGACATTGACTTTATATACAAAAGTACTTAAGTTGTAAATTGGGTTGAGTTCTTCATTCTTTGTTTGTCCCTAGTTAAATCACGTGACACCCAGGCAAATTATATTGGAAGAATTGCATTATGGGGAACCCTACCCCTCCTCTTGGTCAGCAATAACGTTTTAAAAGGATGAACGTTTTATTTTTTCCGCATTCTCCCAGCGGGCATAGTCGTTTAGAGCGACGTCGAAACGACGTTCCACAGCGTCCATTTCCCCTGGGCTCTGAATTAGTTACAGTTAGTTAAAATCTTGTTAATTTATAAGAAAGCAATTAAAAACAGGGTTAACTGTGAACCTGGAAATTGATAGCTTCAAGGTCCCAGGAATGAGATGATAAACCTACTTCAAATCTTTACGGGACAGCCCATTCCAATAAACAGGGCCACAAAAAAATGAACACCAGTGGACATCATTAGTGAAACTATTGAATTTCATTCAGTGCCATCAATAGATTCACACCAGGCACCTGGAATTTTTCTATTACTCTCTGAAAAATCATAGTTTCACTAATGATGTCATCACAACCCAAATATTGAATGCTTCCTTCTCGTCCTCCTTGTAAACTTTGACAAACCACAAACCAATTCTAGTTGCATTTCCTTGGCCCTTTAAACATCTGTCAAGATATATTGATGTCCTTTCCATCAGACCATACAGATCATCAACTTCGAACCGGCAATAATTAACGACTGTGAATCTAAATTTTATAGCTTAGTATATAGAATACGTTCTAGCTAATTAATGTCGTTCAGACACACTGTCAAAGTTTGTTTCAAACTGCGAAGTAGTATGGTCTAGCAAGAACTAAATAGGTCTGTAGAAAGAGGAGTATAGTGTTAGTCCCACAATTCAATTCTTCCAATTATTTTTGCACTGTTTGTAACATGATTTGATAGTGACAAAAGTCACTTAAATTACAAAATTGAGATGACTTTTGTTCATTTTAGTTACGTTTTGTCATTATAAATGAATGTACACCCGTGCAAACATGTATTGGAGAATTGCTTGGTGGGTGGAACCTATACCTCCTATTGTCAGCACGATTCTAAAATGTTATTAGAATGTGACTTTTATTTTTTTCAGCGTTCTCTGGCCTGATTGTTGGACTGGTACAATTACTTAAATCTTGTAATTAACATAGAAAGCAAATTGGAAAAAAATACAGGGTTATTTTGTGAAACTGAAAAATGATAGTTTAAACCTACATGTCAAGATATATTAATGTCCTTCATCAGAAACACACAGATTATCAAAGCTTCGACTGCAGTAATTAACGACTGTGAACCTGGAAATTTTAAAGCTAGCATAGCATACGTTTCTAGATATTCAGACACGTAGAGTTTGTCAAAGCTGCGATGGTAAAATGTTTCTTGCAGGAACAAAATAGGTCAGCAGTACGTTTTAATTGGGTGTTTTTATTTTTCAGCATTCTCTGGCCTAATTGTTGGATCAGTATAATTCGGTAAATCATGTACATGTAATTAATATAGAAACGTTTTGCATGGTGAAGTAAAACTACATGATTTTATTGGGTGCGTATTACGAAAAAAAAAATAAATCACTCCTGGGTAATTGATAAGTGTGGAACACATGCCAGATGTACAATGAATGTTTGTAATGACATTAATGCTCTGGGCTGACAGATCAGTCTAACTAAAATGATGTACATTATACCAGTTGCTTCTGCAAGTTGCACATAATTCAAATTATTTTCTATTACTTGGAAGGGATTTTAATAAAAGTTCATCTTTCCTTTCCATACCCCTTTAAATGTGTTTGTTCCGATTGTCTTTGGAACTCCCCCTCACGTACCGGAAGTAATATCAAGTTTTACATCAGATGGAAAACCGTAATTTTGTCACTGTCATCCTGAAATTTCAGGTATCAAATCCGTTTCTTTCCGAAGGTAAATACAAAAACCGTCGTTTTATTGGTTAACCATCAGTATTACCAAAGTAGTGAATGGTCAATAGGGCATTGCAATATGCATTATCTCTCCTACCAGCAAAACGTTATTATTAGGGTCATTATATTAGTTATTTAGTTATAAAAGTACAAATTATACGATATGAAAAGGCAAAGTATTATGCCTAAAATTGTCTCACATTGCAGTTTCGAACAGAATAAGGCCATATTCTGATAATATTTTGGCCTTTTGTTCACAGGTATCCTCCTTTTTGGGTCGTTCAGATTTGTCTCTACCTAATCGTAAAGATTTGGACCGTCTTTTTAATCGCGATCTCGGAACATATGGTTCGTCTAAGGAAACCGTTCGTCGGACCTGATCATGATTGTGGGAACTTTGGTTCGGCGCAGAATTCTGCACCTCTGTTTCAACTTCCGGTTCATCTTCATTTTCGCCTTTTGAGTTGGTACTGTTACTTTTTGCGCTACAGTACTGCAGCAACATCGTAGCTTGTTTTCGCTGTAACTGCTGCACGACATTAAACACAATAGCGATCACAGCTAGTCCATAAACTAGGTAGAGTGATGTTAACAATCTGTAGAACCTGCTTCTGGCCTTGTTGTAGGTAGGAACGACATCGCCAAAGCCAATTGTGCTTAATGTTATGAAACAAAAATAGTGTGCAGTGCTAAAGTACCATCCCTGTGTCAGAGAGTACACCACAGCTGGCACCAATACCGCGAGTGTATACGCCATTATTCCTATCAAACTTATATTTATTATCTTCCGACATCTTGGTGATTTAATAATCCTTGTTAAACATTTGTCCAATTTCATGGCAATCACTTTTCCCCTTTTCTTGCACTGCATACTGACCTCGGCGAGGAGCCATGCCATTTGTGGAATCCCGGCGAAGGCGAACCAGATACAAAAGCTGCGACCAAATCTCGTTGATGGCGCTAAGTTTCCATAACCTAAATAAATTCAAACGGAAACAATCATTAGTGTCTCACTTTCCAACAGGGTGAAGGTTTAAGGGAACATAATGGCATGAAGAAAAATTTTCAGACATTATGAATTTGGCCCTTTACTGCAAATCACTTCCACAAATTTTAAAACAATGTGGATGTTTACATTCTGTAAACTAGTAAAAAGCAGCAAGAGTCCATGGCAGTTCGTGGCAATTCCTGCCACGGGAAATCAAAGTGTTGACATCCCTTCCAGAATTTTCGGTGCATCTAGCATGTTTTGTGACACAATTCAGAAGCATTCAGACCAGGATTCAGTGTACTTCAGGCTTGTAGTAAGTAATTGATCTGACAATTGAAAGGTGGATTAGCCGGGATTTGCACATATACAATAGCAATGGTCTATGAGCTGATAACTGCATGCTTTTCAAGTAGGATAAATGCTTGCAGTAATGTCAGCATCCTGGCTGTGAAGTGACGCTTACAGGGAAACTACTAAGTAGATTCAACCCATCGTGTCACTCTAGTACTTTTCGAAGGTATGGACAATGAATGAGGGCCATGTGCAAATGGTGGATATTAAAAGTGCCACGCTAACATCAGTGAAACTGTGTCGGACAAGAGAGAAAAAATCAATTCTTGCTTAATGAAAAAACATAAAGTCAATGTAAGCCGCATTATAAGCTATTTTTAACTCTCAAAACATTCTGACTAATGCATTGTTCAGTGGTATCAATGTATACAGGTGAGTTGAATGTTACTGACTTTTGGAGCGCCCCCGTGTTTGGATATGAAGGAAAAACCAAAGTCTTTACAAAAATGATTTGTCAACATGAAAGGCTAGTGATCTTAGTGTTTCAGTTCATGAAAAAGGTGAATCGGACCACAATTTTCTTTTTCTGCCTCTCGTCCCAAATAATCGACGCTGATCAAACGTTTCCTCTGTGAAACGCAGGGTGAAGTGAACTAATATAATTCCTTTACTTTTTTTACAAAATGTAAATACCAAGTTGTTTTCAAATTTGTGGAGTGATTTAAGTAAGGGTCCATTTCATTGTGTCTGAATATTTTTCATGCCATTGTATCTCCAGTGCAGTTTCAATGGTAAATTACCTCAAATTTCCAAGTGCTGATCAGTTTGTAAACAGTGATTCATGTTAGGTAGAAAACGGTTGTTTTTACTTTGTTTGTTTGTTTGGGGTGTAGGGATCAGGGCAAATACGAACTAAATCATGGTTTTATGGTTAAATGTTCAAATCCACATCCATTTCGAAGACATTAAATTTAAGTCAGTCGTTTTTGATTGTAAACTTACAATGTTAGACAACTGAAATCATTATTTTTACGACGAATGATTCCATTACAAAATAATATATTTCCAAAAGGGTCGTTGTTCTCTGAAATTCATATAAGTTTTACCTTAATCCATCATGCCGGCAACAAGTCTTGTAAATGTAACTCTATTCCTCGGTGTATTATGTCAGACATGAAGCCCTTTAGGACAGAATGGTTGCAATACTCTCCGCAAACCACAGTTTATCTCGGGCACATTCAATAAGGAAGATAAATTAATTTTTTTTTCTTTCTCAGAAATTAACGTAGTGTCAAGAAAATAATTTAGAGTGGATGGAAAAGAGCGACAATGGCGTCCGACATCATAGTAATCACATTAACATGATTAAATAATTTTGCTAGCGTCTGGCCGAATGTTATATTTTTAAAGCCTAGGATTAAAAGATGTTTTAATTAAAAATATATTAGTTTCCTATAAATAGTTTCACAAGAAGAGGCATTTTAACTTTTCCATTTCAGAAAACATTAATAGCAAATTCGTATCATCTATACTGTAAAAAAACGGATTCTACTGACTTCGAAACAGGTAATTAACAGTATTGCGAGAAGAAAAGTACTGGAAACCGTGAATATGTGAAAATGCCCGTACATTTAACCATGCTCTATATTTTAACGGCAATTGACCATTTGTAACGGATTGCTGTTTGTAAATTCACCGTCAATGACTGCACATTTTATGGGATTTATCGGCCTTTAAACAAGGAAAATTTTGCTGCTGGGAAATGTCCCGTAATTTACCCTTTCAAGAATATTTATGTATTTTGTGTTTCCTTGGTGGATTGAAAATATCTCAAAAGCGAAAATCGTAGTTCATCCCGTACCCTGGTTGTCACTACGGTGGTTTTGCAACGAAAAATGCGTTAAGGCCAATCCCAGTTTTTTAAACCTCAAAGGAAATATGGTTTTGATGTCGCCATTTAAGTCCCAAATCACACCTTTTTAGAAGCAGCCATAACCTAATTTAAAATAATATAAAAATTAAAACGTTATTATTATTATAATTAGACATCTTTGTATCACCACAGCAATCATGATTGATCTAGCTAGAAATACCAGGCAACAATGCATGTTTCCCAAGTTATGTAGAGGCGTAAATGACAGCGGTTGTCCTATACAACCTTGAAAAAATTCAATAAAAGGGATCTTTGTATATGCTGGTAGGCTATATATGAATAAATTACCAAAAAATTTGTCGCCCTGCAAGTTGCTGCGTTAGTCAGATATTCATGGTCAAAGGTCAACGATCCTTTATATGTCCTATGATGGGTATAACTGCTCATCCAATTGGCCTAGAAGCAAAAAAAGATAGTGTCTATACCCATATTTTGGGGTCAATAAACACAATAAACACATTCTTGAGGCTTAAAAATGCTGTCATGCATATCTTTCAGCAGAGGAAAACACTTTCTAATCAAAATTTTTCCACGTTTTCTCACAAAATTAGCCAAGTCGTCAGTCTGTACAAGTATCAAATAAACAAAACTTTGATCATAATCTATAATGAAAACAGCCAAAATACTATGACAAATCAGTGGATATCGATGAGTGATAACTAATTAACCATTCTCTGGACAAATATTTAGTTGCGTCCATCAGAAGCCTCATTACCACTGTTGAACATAAAAACTACCCCGGAAACCTGCCATAGGGCGCAGTGATACGCCCTTGCTCCACCAAATATTTTTCTCACAAAAAATAAAAAACAAAAAACCTTCTTGAGGGTGGAGAATAACAAATGGGGAGGAACGTAATAGTTAGAGACTTAAGTGACACATGTAACCTTGAACAATTTCTAATAAAAGACTTTGTTGTATATTCTGGTATGCCTATATGAAATAATTATATGGAATAGAATTGTCCGGCCTTCTAGTTACTGCGTTGGTCAGACGATGGCCTACAACGCAAAAAGGTGGTGGCGACCCAGGTTTTTGGAGTCAATAAAAAAAAGTACATATCATTTTTAGGCTTACAAAATGCAGCCATCGTTGCTTTTCAGCAAGAAAGCCCTTTTAATCCGAATTTTACCAAGTTTTTCTAGTAAAGTAGCACAAATCTCAGGTCTGTACTCAATATTAAAACAACAATAGTATTAATACAGGTATGACCTTACTATTATAAAATGAACAATACCATATATTGTTTAAATCGTGAATAGTTCTGGGACAGATCCTAAACTGATGAGGCCAGTGATGATTGACTAGTGTGGTATATACTCGTGATAGACCTTTTTGCATAAATATTTCATTTGGTACTATTAAAAACCCCCATTACCACTGATAAAATGCCAATCCCGAAATAGTCAGACATGGCACGCTCCAAATATCACGGACCACTTCAAGCGGCGCTGTAATTTGCCTTTCTGGCAAAATATTTCTCTCACAAAAAAAACCCAAACACTCAGACAAACCTTCCAACGACCTTTCTTGTAGTGGGAGAATAAACACACTGCGTGATCGCCATAAGGTCGTGGCAGGTAGGTATCATGTATCACCCTCTCACTCCTGAGAGGAAATACACTGTACTAGTGTTAGCTTCCTTACACAAACTACCTTACTTTTGCACAGAATACCACTGCATGCCTTAATCGGTGGCGAAAAGGTCGCAGAAGGTAGCCAACACCACGGCAACCCCTTCAATACCCCACCCATCGTCGTCTAATGCTCCTGGGTCAGATGCTAGGTCTATCAGCCAAGAGGGATTGGACGGTGACACCCTCCCCGCCTGACTAACACATGCAGCAAAACAACTAGACTTGTTGGAATGTTGAAGTAGAACTCCCAACGCGAATTGTCCAAGATGTCTGGGATGAAGGCCTCTTTAAGATCCCAGGAGGAAGCGTGGCTCGAACAATCATATGTCCTACCAAGAAGCCAGTCAACCAATCATGGTGTTTTTGTTGTGCATTTCAGATGACTGAGAAAGCCGCTAGCCTCATGTGTCCCTTGCTGTAGGCTTTCTCTGAGCTTCTGCAACTATAGTGGCGACGGGCAGAACACCGGTTTACGGGGTAAAAAGCCTGCATGTGGAAGAATAGAGACCTCCTTGTTTCACAAGCCACAGCTACTAGAAGTTCCGAAGACTAATCTTTCGGTGGGGTTTAAACTGTTCCGACACCAAGATTGCAAGCCCAATGCAAATCCCACTCCGGAACAGGCTAACGAACCGAGCGATGATCCGTAAACAACCCTTCACCAGATTCGACAAGAGGGGGCCCTTGAAAGAAACCGTCATGCCATCACCGATCCCTTTACTATCGGGTCTAGCCTGTGGCTTTTCGGTAAAAGAAACCTCGGGCAGTCAGGATACTAAGTTAAACTCACTCCGGAAAGAACCTTTCTTGAGGAAATTGCCAATCTGGTTCACGGTCTCAGAAATTGCATGGATCGAACTCTCCACTCGCACACCATGCATGATAATCCTATGCATCTCTAGTGAATTTGCCTGAAAACATTTAGCTGACAAGCCCTGTACAGAGAAAGTCCCACCTCAGTGTACAGTCTGTAGAAAGGCAGCAGCAGGTCCGGAGCGTGGGTGGTGCACTCTGGGACTTTGGAAGATGGGTCTGTTCCCTTACAAGGCAGATTTAAGCGGCCTGAAAAACCACAACTGCCGTGGCCATAATGGGCTACCATCAGGACCAGGCAGTCTCAAGACTGAGCCACTCGAGACTTTTGGATCATGGCAACTTGGAGAAGCTATGATCAAGTATAGGCTACCAATCCCGACAGATCGCTGCCATGGCGTCCCGGTTGACTGCCCGGGGATCCGGATTCCAAGAGTAGACCCCATATGCCACAAGCTGACGATTCATGACTGAGGCGAACAGATCACGTGTGGACGGTCCACATCTAGAAGATTGTGCGGCATAACGGCAAAGTAGAGCTGCCACACCAACGACGACCATCTGACTTTTGGCTGTGTCCGGGGATTAGGAACCCTCCTGGGAGACTGTCCCGCAAACCTTTGTCCACTCCGGAACCACTGGATGCCTCCTCGATTGGGACATCGGCGGTGCGATCACACACCCGATGTCCCATCTCGGCACCACCCGAATGCCGAAGAATCTCCCTGCATAGGCGTGGACTGATTACACCCCATTTCCTTGTTTAAGAAGCGACACAATTAACCTTCCCTACCTACCTTCCCCGACCACAAGGAGCCGTGCCGCAAATGGCAGAAAGACGGGCTAACCACTCGAGAATGTTATGTGTTGACGAGCCACGGAAGGCTGGTCAGCGAGCCTTGCGGCCCCGAAGAGGTGAGCCCCCCGCCCCCACTAACGCATCCATTGTTTAGGGTTGATAGGTCACAGGTAGGCTGAATGGGACTCCTTGCCGCATATGAGTGCAAAGTCCGCCATTGAAGGTCTGAGGTACCTGCTCGTCTTCTGGGAAAAAGAGGAGGGGGGTTACCACTGCCAACACGTTTTTTATCCGGCCAGCTTAAAACACAAATTTGTACCTAATGTCGCATCTAAAGCGTGCGTGTGGGACCAGCATTTTCATTTCATTTTACGCAAATAATCGTCAACGCCACCTTACCTTGGTAGTGTAGACAAGACTCAGTTTTGGAGTAAGGGCATGGTTGCAACCTTATAATATTGTCTTTTACATTTTACACTTCTTATCAAAATATATATTCTTTATGCACTTAATACTCCCCTTTGTTGTATGTAGCAAAACTCTTGATTTTCCTTTCCTAATCACCTCAAAAACCCTAGCAAAATCACACTTCTTGTATTTTTACTCAAAATAGAAATTAGCTAGCCTATTTTAAGCAACCATCAGAGAAATCAATTTCCCGTGATTATTACTTCATTAAAACATTACTATGGACGTCAAATGGAGGACATTGAAATGTATATTTGATATCAATGGAACGAGTTGACTTAATACCATCCACCCTGTACCAAATCAAAGGTCAGAGGCTTTTAACTAAGAAATCCAAGGCGGTCTTAACCAACACCCTTAAATGGTTGAGTGGGACGAAGTTTAAAGTAGCATTTCCATGCAGATAGGAATACTCTTTTGAAAATCAAGGAAGGGTGGCATCTGATCGTTTTTTTGATATGGCTATTGTGTTTGTTGACCCCAAAAACCTTAGAATAGACACCTCATTTTTGGCTTTTAGACCAATGGTTGAGGAATTAATATCCATGATACTGCCAATAACGGTCATTTAACCTTTGACCCTAATATCTACCAACGCAGGCATGCCAGAATGGCCGGACAAAATTTTCATATCATTCACCTATAGCCCTACGAGAATACAAACAGACCTTTTATTAGAAATTTTTCTCAATTTGACAGGCATATGGTCCTCTAACTGATAAGTCAAAATGAATTAACTATTTGTACTTTAACCCTTGTATATTATACAAGATTTGGAACACTCCTGAAAGGAGAGAATATCGAGATGATGATTCTGCTCTTGATGTCACTAATAATAAGCAAATCGCAAACATTCGCTTTCACTCTGATAATAAATATTCCAAGTTCTTTTTTACATATTTACACAGTACAAAAGTAATTATACTTGGAAAGAGCCCAAAGAATACAGCTGAATTTTGCAATATAGAAGTCAATAAACAGATATACTGAACAAAATATAGAAAGAGTATATAAAGGCACACTTTGTAAAATTGGAAATCAAATGACAATTAGTTATTCATTGGTAAAAGCAGGAGAAAATACAAAAAACAAAATGAATAGGCATTATCACAGGACAGGCATTGTAAGAGATTTTTCATTTTCCACAGTTGGAAATAAGCCGGTGTGGGGGGAGGAGGTAGGGCAGAAAAAAAAAATGAATTTGAAAAATGTTAGTTCACAGGGCAATAGATCGTCAATATTTTTTACAGGAGCACTTTCGCGTTCCATAAAGAAGAAAACGCTGAATGAAACGATTCTTGGCATAGGAAGCAAAGAATATATATTATCGTTTTAATGAATACTAGCAACGGGTTTGGTTTTCACCTTCCTGATTGGTCTGACTAAGCAACGCGTTGCTTAAGTACTGTCAGAAAGCAACGCGTTGCTTTTTTTACGTTTCTGTTGGTCAAGTATAAGCAACGCTAAGAAAGCAACGCGTTGTGAGAACACCTTCTGACTTGAAATTTTAACTACTATTGCTCCAGGTAGACAAGGAATAATCCCACTATGACCTTTTTAATACCGACCTTTTTAGCTTGCATAGTCGTAACCTAAATTAACACCGCAGTTGTCTGAGCCATACGTGGAAAATAATAAAAAAAATTCTCATATTGGCAGGTCATTACAGGGATGTCTCTGGGTGTTTCAGCCAGTTTAATTTGAATTAATAACTGTCTAGCGCGCAGATTTTATAATCAATATTTTTATATGACCTCGCTAGGTCGCAGACCGATCAGCCCCTAAAGAGGGAAGTACTTGAAGAATGAGGGAATTATGGGGTAAAAGGTTTTTACAAGGTTGCGCCGCAGCCTATAAATTCTCTTAGCTACTGTTTTGGCGGCCGCAGGCCTAATCAAGACGCTTAACCAACTAGCTTGCGCCGCAGGCCTATAATGAAACGCTTAGGCCACTAGATTGCGCCGCAGTCCTATAAAGATCGCTTAGCCAACTAGATTGCGCCGCAGCCTATAAAGATCGCTTAGCCAACTATATTGCCGCCGCAGCCCTATAAAGAACGCTAGCCAACTAGATTGCCGCATGCCATAAATTTTTTACTAATCTAATATTTTATTATATAACTCCTGCTAGCGTCGCAGACCGATAGCACCGTAAGGGCGGGGCTTGAAGAATGATGGAATTAAATGGAATGTGGTAAAAGTGTTAACTAGCTTGCGCCGCATGCCTGTAAATCGCTTAGCTAACGTTTTTGGTTGGGCGGCCGCAGGCCTCTAATTTGGGTGACTGGCTGTTTGTTTTTACGGGGAATAAAGTGCGAAATTCAAGACACGGCTTCGTCGCCCCATGACTTAGGTTAGAGCGAAGTGATCTACTTGCCCCAGTTATTTAGGGTTAGGGGCGAAGTCGACGTGATCTACTCGCCCCAGTGACTTAGGGTTATGGCGAAAGCCGAGTGATCTACTCGCTCAGTGACTTAGGGTTAGGGCGAAAGTCCAGTGATCTACTCGCCCCAGTGATTTAGGGTTAGGGCGAAAGTCGAGTGATCTACTCGCCCCAGTGACTTAGGGTTAGGGCGAAAGCCGAGTGATCTACTTGCACCAGTGACTTAGGGTTAGGGCGAAAGCCGAGTGATCTACTCTCTTCAGTGACTTAGGGTTAGGGTTATTGTAGAGTTTAGGGTTAATTAACTCTAACTCTTAACACCAACTATAAACCCTAACCCTAAACACTAACTCTAACCCTAACCCTAAAACCATAACCCTAATCCTTAAAACAGAATTTTATTAAAAAATAAACCTAACCCAACCCTAAACACAAAAATGTGAGGAGGACCTTTTCAAAATCGTATAGGAGTTTCTAAATGCATGCAGATATCATCTAATAAATAAAAAATGCGAGGACCTTAAAAAGGTCCTCACATTTCCACGAGGTCCTCTAATAGATAGCAATTTCAATAAAAATGTCCTCTAATATATAGGATCTTAACTACATACATACATACATACATGCATACGTTCATACATACATACATACACATACGAGCATGTACACATGCATACACACACAAACACATACTCAACACACACGCAAGCACACCCCCACACACACGACACACAAAACACACAACCCCCCCACCCCTAAACACACACAACACACACAAGGAAACCAAATAGCCAAAAAGTAGCGTCCAGCATCGGACGTCCCGCAGAAACCCGCATTTGGTGAGGTCAATCGGAAAGTGTACGGCTGTATGGGAAATATATTTTGAATTGTATTTTTAATCGTCTTTTGAGTCATTCTACAAAAATGAGGAAATCATCTTTCATAGTTCAAATTCTTTGATGCAATGGTGTCCTCCATCCACAACCATAGCTGTTGGTTTGGGATTTTCTACTACCATTATACCACGTGGGTACTTTAAATTTGCGCTATCGCCGAAACTTCCAATCAATTCTCCACTAGGTGTATAGACTAGAACAATCTGTGTACCTAGAAAAAACCAACCAGAGCAATCGATAGCTGTGACAAAGATGTTGTCATTTCTGTCAATCGTCAATCCATGAGGGTCTAGTCCTTTGCCTTTGTAGATCACGGGAATTGACCTCAAAAGTTCTGCTGGTCTTGATAGATCATAAACGTGGATACGATGGTTTCTGCAGTCAGCAACGATGAGGTGATCCTTGCTGTTGCAAGACATCATACAAGGAGATTTGAGATCATTGCCATTATTTCTGCACTCAATAACAGTCTGAACGTGATTGTCATCAAGCGGTGGAGTGAATTTATACACACAGTTCTTCTCCCAATGCCAATCTGCGACAAAGACATTTCCGGTACTGTTTACAGCGATGCCAGTTGGGCTTTTAAGGAATGTTTGGCCAAGTATTTTCTGCAAATTACCATCGTAGTCGTAGACAACAATTCTTCCATCATACCTGTTCAAATTGTCTGTGACTAAGATAAGTCTGTTTATGTCATCTATGTCCACGCTGAATGGTTCAAATTGGCGACCTGGAGGAGAAGTAAATATCTTTGTGATTTCAAAATCAAAATTAGTTGTTAACACCCGATGATTGGCTTTGTCACAAATAATGTATCTATTTTCCACCTTGGCAATATCATGGGGATCACTCAGCTTTAGAGAAGCATTTCTAACCTTGAACGTCGTATTACTTGGTTTGACAGTAAACCATTGCGGAGAGTTCTTAACAGGCTGACCATCTATTTGTACATGAATGGCATACTTGCCGACGAACTGGGGCACATAGCGAGATTTGTAAGATGTCGTTTTATCTATTTGGACCTGGCTTGATCGCGGTCCAGGTGAATCAACCATGCTGATTACTGTATCAATGGTGCTTCCCGGGTCATTGGTAATAGCAGCCCCTACCTGATCCCGAAGGTGAAGTATTATATCAAACTCTTTATTCTTGGAATCCAAATGAATGACCTGGATTGTACTTTCACACGCAGCAACCTGCGGACGTACCACTACTTTGCCAGCCATTTTACGCTCCACATCTCTTATGACTTCTTCGAGAGTATAACTCCACTGTAACGCCAGACTACTGTTGACGCATGGTGTAATATTAGCAACTCCTGATTTCTTCGCGCTGAGATGTTGCCACATCTGGGGCAGTACAGATGGAGTAGCTTGAAGTACGTCGTCTTTGTCCGTACTGTCCAGTTCTTGTAATCTCAATCGAAGACTGTGAGCTTGCTCATTTAGATCTGCCTCCTTCTTTTCGGAAGTGCGAGTTATTTCTTCTTCTAAATCAGTTGTTACTTTGCATAATACAACTTGAATCCTCTGTATTCGTTGATGCAGCTCTTCAAGAGCAACTGTTTTATTACGTTCGACATCTTCGCAAACTCTTTCGATGCGCTGCTTCCCTGCGATAATGGCTTCTTTCCTTCTCTTCAGCTGTAGCAAGATTGTATTTTGAAACTGCAAAATTGTCAAGCAATCGTGATTAATGTGGCTGGTTCTGCGACATGCCTTACATATGGATTCTTTGCATATCTGGCAGATGTAATTGAGTGCCATCGATGGGTGTTTCCTGCACTTGTCTGGAGGAGTGGAACTTCGTAAAGATTCACAGAGGTTGTTTATTTTGAAATTTAATTTGAAATCTTCAACTGCTGGTCCTGCAATCTCGTGTACCATCCTGCATTCTGGACACTGAATGTATTCTTGGCGATCATCTAGAGTAATAAGTAGAGAAATACATTTTTCACAGAACGTATGTTGGCAAGGTAAAGCCCTTGGAGTTTGGAGAAGTTCCAAACAAAGCGAGCATGTGAGCTCTAATTCTATCTTACTGTCATCTTCTTGGGTCGCTGAGTAATTCAATGAACGAGTCCAGCGGTCTGACGCCATTATAATCTATTTCCTAATCTTGGGCGGTGTTCTGCAGATCAGGTTGTCATTGCACTTTTGAATACTATTCAAACTCAATATATTTTTGGGTATCTGTGGAATAAAAAACAAAACAAAGAAAGAAAGCTTGTCTTAATATTGGTGGAATGTTTATATTGAATATGAAAACAACATGTGGTAACAGATTCGTCAAAGTGAAACAAAGATGAAATCAATGACATATTCCATTTTGCTAAAAGCCCATTAAGCACCGAAATATTATTAAACAATTCTAAACATTTGAAATAATAAATAGCAGAATTAAAACCTCAACTTCAATCACCGAAAATATCTTTTATCCCATACATATAATTTCAAGATCAACTGGTCCCTCCATCAATGGGTTGATGTTGCGAGGAGCTGTCATCCAGTGTTTTGAGATCGCAGCAAAGCGTTCAGGTATTGATGTTTGTATAGGGTATTTCCTGACGTGAATTGCCTCTGCGACTTCAATACCTTATCAATACCTCAAAGGCAGGCTGATTTTGGATTTTTTCAAAACGATTGGCAAAATATTAATGGCTAATGACCGCTATTAAAGTATACATATTGCTGAAAAAGGGAAAAAAAGAATCACAAATTGAAAAAAAAAACAAATCGAAACCATTTTATTTCCTTTGTTTCTACAAAGCATTTCTGCTTCTTGAAATTTCAGTTACAATCTACAGTAAGCATGTCTAGAAAGCAATGAGTATATGTCTGTGGCTCATAGACTAATGAATTGAAGTCGTTTGCCGTTGCTAAGTCTTATGCAACATCATTCCAGTCTATTCCAGCTCACGTATTTATTGAAAATGTGAGTTTATTATGCGATATGTCCTTTGCATGTTCGTGCATTGATTTTCGTACGTCAAAAACAGCACATAGTGTAATTCCATGCCTCTTTGCGTATGCTAGTTCATGCGTGCGAAATATACTGTATAGTTCTGTAAGTGGTGTATGTAACCATTGTCGCGCCAATGTCCTTTCAAGTTGTATATACCGTACACAAAGTCGACTTAATTCTCGTCATGTTGGTGTATTTGAAAAAACACATATTTTGTGAACTGTCCGAAGGAGCCATGTCGACCCATGAATAACACTTGTGTTAATAACCGTATATATGTAAATTTTAAAAAGAGTAACTTACCACATATGGGCGCCATATATCTGAAGACCTGACACACGGAAACGACACGGTTGATACCTTCTCAACAATATAAATAACGGAACAACTTGACTTAATTTTAGGAACAAGAGCTCAGGGTCAACCAAATAAACGATTACACTGTGTAAATTGGGTATTTAAGTTTTACACATCTATCTTAATAATCAAATCGCTCCACAGAACAAGGAATGCATTCTATCCACTCATAGGCATTTGTATTGGTGTTGAACAGTGTTCATTAAAGGCACTCTCAGTGATTTGCCAAATTAGAAAATCGAAAAAAAAATCAAAAATCAAGTATAGCTATCGTAACATACCCTACGACTGAAATCAACCTAGTAAGGACAGAATCCGATATTTTAGTCATTACTGCCCGTACGGACACTTACTACAACACATAAGTGAATGGAGGTTCATATCTTTGAAAACTGCTGTTTTCTTCCTTTTCTGTCAATTTTCAGTTGCAGACTTATCCTTCAATTTTACGTAATTTCTGCAAATTTCTAATACTTTGGTAGTATCTATTGAGAGCACGTGTGGTCCAGTGGAAAAATGCAGGACTCGTGATTATTGGACAGTTAAAATCGTGAGTTCGAGCCCCACTGTGGTCAACGTGTTTGTGTCCCTGGGCAAGATACTTAATATCAATTGCCTCGTCGACCCAAACGAGTACTGGGGAGCAGTTATGGGAATATTACAATCTAAGTGCTGATAGGCTTGTGCGCTTGTAAGGCATGTCTAGCCACCCAGATGAAGCGAAGTGATCGTGACGATTTTTTGGCGCGTAATAATTGACAACCGCGCTTTGAGCCTGTTTACGGGATTAAGCGCTATATAAAACTGGGTATTATTAACGTTTAACACATTTACAGACAATATTTGTCCGCTTTTTGCACTTAATTTGCAGTGTACCTCTGGACATTCCCTTCCATATTCTTTATAATTTGCGCAACTATGAAATTGTTTTATTATCTTTACTTGTAGTCAGATTCCATACGTGCTTTTGTAAATAGCAGTTTTCTCAATAATGATAAATCAGTTATTTACTAATATAAATTGTATATGTAAATATACCGTTCTGATGCTATCCGCTAGGAAAGCGATGGACACCTTTTCGGACCCAACACCTATAGATATCTATCGCTCCTCTACCAACCCAGTCTTGTGGCTCAGTTGGTTAGAGCGCCGTCACTAGTAATACGGAGGTCGCCGGTTCGAATCCGGCCAAGCGCTTTTTTTTTTTTCAACACTTGTG
Source organism: Ophioderma brevispina (assembly GCA_023653785.1). Lineage (NCBI taxonomy): Eukaryota > Metazoa > Echinodermata > Ophiuroidea > Amphilepidida > Ophiodermatidae > Ophioderma > Ophioderma brevispina. Next base: position 23,481 of record JAMKCH010000426.1, read on the forward strand.
TGCGCTGGCCATCTCCAGGGAACGATTAATAAATACCCATAATATACAGTTTACCAGATTGATGTCTGAAATCTGTAATAGAGTTCTTAAGACAAAAACGTGTTCCTGTAAACCATTCCGTTTTGATTATGAGAGAGTCTATTTGTTTCAACAATCCACGGAACTATACGCTTGCCTAAAACCATCATAACGTTTTGTATATAGTGACAAGTTTTGAAATTGGACGCCATTCAGATAAGTCTCTTGAGTTAACACATGATTTAGGAATTAAACTGATGATAGTATGTTTCCAATCACAGTTCAGTTAGTTTAGTCTTTGAAATTTGGTTGGGTTCTTTGTTGCCGCCATTTTGATTTTTGCTTTTGAAACGAGGTTGAATTTCCTTGCGTATATAGTCTAAACCATATTTGATTTTTCTAAGGTACCAGGTTTTGTCAGCAGCATTGGGTGCTGGACGATTTCCCATATCAGGGATGGGGAATTTACAGAAGATACGGAATACATACTTCAAAAAAGTCGTGCTGTATTCACCGCCGTAGTTAGCTTTCTGCTCTTGAAATACACCTCCCCTTATGAAAACTGAGGTAAGGATGTTTACAAGTTTCCACCATTGGGTTGGGTTGGGATGATAAAAGTTCTTACCATGTTGTTCATTTGCAATCTTGATTTCTGAGTTGGAATTGAAGTCCTTCGAATCGAGACCATTCATTATCAGTGAGGATTTTGCCAGTAAACTCGTCGAAACTCTCGGCAGTGGGGAAGACACAATGAGCTAGTAAAATCTCAATTCCCTTGGCACAGTTCAGTAGCTTTCATTCACCAATGTATTTAGAAAATACACCCCTGGTTTTTGGGTATGATATATGATACCCAGATCACACAAGGTCAGTTCATGTCAATGTGTGTATAAGTACAACTCACTGAACTGTGTCCTTGGTGGATGAGCGTATTGTAACTCATAGTGAGATGTCCGGGTTGTGTGTGCCGGTTGTTGTGGTATCTGGAAGCGTGTGTTCTTTAGCTTTCAGACGGCCAGATTAGTCAGGCAGCAGATGTCACTATATTATCGCTACTGCGATAATTTTTGCCAACTTTGAGTTTTCACTTTCATGTGTTCAAGGACATCACAAGGAATCGCTTTCAACTTGTTGCCGAATTTCCAGTGCCGTACTTCGTCACCTCTGGGCGCTTTTTCAAAATGGCCGCCAAAATCATAGAAAATCGATTAAAAGCGTATTGCTTACCACAAATACCATCTAATAGGGTCAAGTTTCTGCATAATTTCGGTCAAGTGACTGCTAGAAATGTTTTAAAACCAAAAGAGTGTTGTTCAGGGATGATAGAGGGTTTTTTTTCAAAATGGCCGCCAAAATCATAGAAAATTCTTTAAAAGCATATTGTTTACCAAAATGCCATCTAATAGGATTGGGTTTCTGGATAATTTTGGTCAAGTGAACTCTAGAAATGTTTTAAAATAAACAATTGTTTTTCAGTGAATGATTGATGGTGTGTTGTTGTTTACCAAATTGGCCACCGACTCAGTGAACATTAATTAAATGCATAGGCCAAATTTTAGCCAAGTGATCTCTAGAAATGTTTTTATATAAAACGGTGTCATTCACGAATAATTGAGGGCACGTTTTCTAAAACGACTGCCAAATTCACAACAAAAAATATTGACCAAAACACTACCTAATAGGATAATTTTCAAGATTATTTAAGAATATTATTCTTTAAAGATGTTTACGTATCACAAATAACATTCTTATTTGTAGAAGGTGCTTTCTTGTAAAATGGATGTCAACCCTTAAATGTCACATACTAACACGTACTAACACAGAAAGGGCTAAAGCACACGCTCTAAAGGCTGCTGCAAAGTCTTTTTTATGTATCTCTCTCGGGCAATGATGAATGGCACCTTCGATAGCGCTTCGGCTAGAATATCGAAGTCCTGCAAGGTCAGCTTTCAGTCTTGGAAACAGCTAGAAATCACATGGTGTCGTGGTCGACTGTAAAGGGGACAAGGCAAGATATGACTGTCATTTGCTTCAACAAGAGCAGACCTATATGTGCAGACAAATCTGCGGTATTGCCATCTTTGGACGCTCCTATTCGAGGACCTGTGGCAAACCCTTAAATGTTACTAATAAACATGGGTTTTTTTTGCAATAATACCATATCCATAAAAAATATTGTATACAAAAACTTGGTATTGGTGCTGCATTGTGCAGTGATCATAGGAGTAAATCCCGGGGATGGGGGTATATATATTATGCTCCCAATATTTTGATAAGAGGATGGCCAATACGACACCCCATGTTGATGCTCGTTCATGTGTTTTTAACCAGAATAGCATCAAATTTACCATAATATTTAGAAATGGTAAATTTCCGCGCCCTTCTCGCGCATTTGTTCTAATTACAATTACATTTAACGATTTTAGCTTCTAAATGGCACAATTTTAGCGCGTTTCGCGCGCAAATGTGCTAGTAATGAATCTGTCCAGCAAACCCTGTTTCATTCAGAAATGTTCATCAACCCTCACCACCCCTAATGTCAAAAAGAAATTTACGCCACTGGCAGTGATTGGAGTCTTGCCATCTCTATAAACCCAAAATTTGTTTTTTCTCTTTTAAGTGGAGATCAAACGTGTATCCAGGTTTCATCAAAAATCGAAAATCGGGCCACTTCCACTCTCTCTCCTCCTTTTCTCTGCGGTTAGAATATAGGGCATCTTGGCGTAAAGCTTTCGTAACAAAACGTTCTTATCCGTTGAGGATACGTCTTATGTTTTCTGCTGATTGATTTGATGTGCCAACAAGCGCAGCTTTATGTGTGTACCACAATGTCAGTAATACTAGGTTGATAGCTATTGGTCCTGAAAGCAGAGAGGAGCCCTTACTGGTTGATGGAAAGAAGATGTACTTTGTCTATCAATTCAAATTTCTTGGATCCTTGATTACTTAGGAGGGTGGCTATGGTCATGAGATCTGGCATCGGTTGGCAATGGCAAGATCGGCAATGGTCAATCTATCCGAGATCTGGGCTGACAGAGGAAGAACTAGAACTTCCAAAACTCGCCTACTCCAAGCTCTGGCATTTCCAATGGCCACATACGCAAGTGAGCCACGGACCCTCACCCAAGCAGACCGTAACACAAAATTGCAGCCTTTGAGATGTGGTGTTGGCGGCGTATACTTCCCATCCCATGGATCGAGAAGAGGACAAACTCCAGTGTTCTTCAGGAGATTGTGGTGAAAAAACGCTTGTTACAGAAGATCTGCATCCAGAATCTAAGATATTTTGGTCATGTATCAAGGCGTGGTGGAAACAACTTGGGGTAGGTGATTATGTAAGGAATGGTTGAAGGCAAAATGCAGGCCAAGAGCTCGGTGGTTCGACCAAATTAAGGCGGTTACAGGGCACACTGTGTTATTCTATTGCTGAATATCGTCATCTCTGGCATCGCATCTCTGAGGCCACGAGCTGTCAGTCGTGACAGGAGCGAACCAACCAACCAACCAACCACTATTACTCTTCCATCTTCTTGCACTAGATCTTTACAAGGCTGTTAAAATAATCTCAGGAGTAAAATACCTACAATAGCCTTCCATATATTGGGTCTTCTTTGACGGACTCGCCCCTATCTCTATAGCAAGCTGTCCTTTTTGCAATTGCAAGCTCCCTGTATGAATGGCCTTCTTCCCCATAAACTGCAAATAGGCATGCATTGTTGTATCAGCATCGGCCGAGTTTGACACAAATATATGTTCACTCTGAATTATTCTTTTAAATTTACCAAACGCTTGACATCGCCCTGAACCGAGAATCTTTATGCTTTGAGTTTACACCAAGAGGTTTATTTATCTGCCCTTTTGGGAATACCGCATATCACACATCAAATTTGCGTAAGACCTTTGCCCATGTGGGTTTAAAAAGCAGCAAAACTAAGAATTGATTGAAATTCTGCTGAAAATCCATATGGCGGGCTATGATATGTGCTGTACATAGGCATTAACTAATATGGTCAAAAATGATAACTAAGTTGAAGCCATGCAATTATCATGTCTTATTTGAAAGAAATTGGTATAACAATTAATTACAGAGCTTTAAAAAAATTGAAGGCAAAATTGTCCTTTGGGTTAAAAGTACGTAAAATTATTGTATTTCAGTTAAAAAATCGTCCAATTGGGCGGATATAAAACAAATGTCCGGGGTCTTACCCTGTGCGAATTGGATCTAATTATGGAAAAACTTCTACAAACGGACCGGGACTTGTTTGCATATTCCATATGCATTGGCGCGAAATGTTTTATTTTTATCCCCCATAGAGAACACAAATGAGTACACAAACATTGTTCACGTCTGAGTTGCAGACATCATTGCATCAATTTTGTCTTGATTACAATCACAACCTGACCATTAAGTGAAAATAAATTCCTCAATCCTGATCCTTATCACATTAGCATGGCTTACTACAAAGTATACCACGACGGTCCTAACTTGTACGAAAAGTACGCCCAAAGCTCGAAAAGTAATCCTACCTCTTGTCTCCATCATGTGATATGTATTGTGCTATCTTCAGGGATGCGTGCAGTATTTATTATGTGAGTTGATTCAAAAAAGTTGACCCAACCCCTTAAAAGGCCCCTTTTTTGGACTTTTTGAACATCTTTATATCAGCAAAGGTTTCACTTTCTTGTCAAGTTTCTCTAAATTGTGGACATTTGTTATCAGCAAATATCAGCAAAACGTGGATCTCTGTCATTTTGTGGAATTTGGGTTGTGTAACATTAGTTAATATTAGTGTGCCATAGAAGGAAGATACCATTAATCATTAATACCCAAATGGTGCTCTACTCCACAAATCTTGGGGAGAGGTTAATCTATGGGCCTGCCATCGTTCATTGTCCAACTCGACTTCTTTATATTATGTGTGTGAAGAAAATGGCGCGCATGACCATTGTTCAAGATTCTATTTATACTGTTTTTTACGAATTATTGTACAATGATGTCACAATCACATTTTACAGCTATCAGGTCTTATATCTTAGGTATTACATGAACCACTTAATCATATACATTATAGCTATCTAAATGATGCACACACTTAATTGCACACACTTAATTGGCTTATTGCTCAATTGGACTACTTCATAATGTTAACCTGAAGTTAAGTTGGAAACTTATTTGGGGTCATTTCACTTTTTTTCTTTAAAAGAAAATCCATTTACCTATTCAGATCATTCAGGTTATGTCAACACTTGGTCCAATAGCTGTATTAAGTGGAACCACAGACTTTTTTTATATGCAGCGTGGTGAGCGTATACATTGTGGTCATAAGTCTCGTGTGCCGATTATATATAAAAGGGATATTCTTTGAAACTGTTTATATTTTGTTCTCGTGCCACAAAACAAATTGCTATGTTCACAAACTTGATAAGACGAACCACGGACTCTATAGGTGCTATAGGTCAGATTACAGGAGCATTCTTTTATCATCTATAAATTGCTTCGGCCTCAAATCAGTTGGTCTGATCACCGAACTTGAGCAGAAGAACCATTGTCTCAGAAAAAAAAAAATCACGGCTCAGTTCTTGTTCTGTGAGCACGAATGACCTCTAGTTTTCTTCTTTCTTGGTTTACGACTCACTTCAATATGCTTATTCCGACTCAATCAATTGTTCTGACCTCAATTAACCTTAAGAAGAACCTCAGAAGAACCATTTACACGATGCTCATATGTGGTGTACACAGATTGGGGGAGAATTACTTTGGCTATGTATTGGAGGGGTATTTTTTTTGAAATTGTTTCTTCTGCAAATTATGATAACCAAAGCTGCTCAGAGGAACCGCTTACCCAATGCCCATATATGGTGCATATGCCCTTCGCAACGTATGTAAAAGATGTCGCAGGTCAAGAGGATTAGGAGCGGCGTGAGGTTTATCGTCTCTTCACGAGCTTTATACTATAGGTGTATAAACGATGATACTGGATTTAAGCAGTTCAATTTGCAAGTCCAAATTTGACACCGTGCTATACATGTATTTGTTTACTTACTACACTCGGTAGTCTTTTATTTGTGTAATATCCTAGCGCGCTGAAAGAGGAGTTTGACCGCCGGACTTTCTATATGAAATCACCCATTGTGAAAACCCACTCACTGAGATCGCCTGAACTGAAAGGTTAACAACCGCATACCCAAGGTTGCTTTCCCTGGTTCATACGATGTGCTATGCATTAGAGTGCAGACTGTACTCTATACTCGAGACCAGTAGGATTGCTCACAGCCCTGGGATTCACAGTCTGTTTAAATATTTTCTATTAATCGGGTAATGGTCCAACAAGGCGCCTCTCAAAATGGCCAATTGTTAAAGATGGTCTCCCGTAAGGGTGGCCCCCCTTTGGGACAATCTAGAATAATTGTTTCTACATTATTCTGAGCGCCATATTGAGCGAGCAAGCCTTTTCACTCGCTCTAGTGCAAGTATATTACAATCAACTCGGTAAGTTATGATTCTCGCTCGAGTACAAGTATATTACAATCAACTCGGTAAGTTTAAAACGTTATTAATATGCCATAAATCAGTGGATATTTCCTAGGCAATATTTCCATACATGTTACAAATATGGAGAGAGTTAGTCTAGATTCAATGTCACAGACAAAACGTCACTGGTCTCTATGCAATGGATTGGAAACCTGGGCTTCGTAATTGAGGCACTGACGGCCATATTGGTCATCCAAAAAGACCCCAAGCAGGTGGGTAAGTGCCGGTCATTTATACAAAATTGGTTTCCATTGAAATGTGGATAAGCGACATAACAGACTACAGAATCAAGCCAATTCAGTGAGCTCATTGTATTTGAGCGTATGGGATGGCATATATCTAAAATGTGCACCCGAAATACAACTTCTGTTAAACAGGTGTCTCGGGAATGCTATTGTGTTCGGTAGACCAAGATGTCCGCCCTTTGCTCCATTCATCTAATATACAATTACTGTTGTGTAGCCAATCCATTGCATAGAGATCAGTGGTCTAGACACACAAGCTGCACGAAATAAGTCTCAATAGTATTAGTACATTAGGATTTATTCCATAGAGCATTATTATAATTCCGAGGCCTGAGTTGTATAAATTTAGTTTAGAGTTGGTACTGAGATTTTGTACATGGCACCGTGTGTGCAGTCTTGTGTGAGTCATGTTTTAACAGTTATTGGAAAACCCTTTTCCTTGACTTGAATAATAATAATTATAAAAAAACAGGTTAAAATTGCATTATTAGTATTTGTACTACGGGTTGTCTATAGCAAAATTCTCTTGTCAGCCCGTCATATAAAATCCGATATTTGCATGAATTTGGATAACCTAATATTCATATTCTTTGTTATCCTAAACGGAATAAAGCGCAATAGAAAGAAAGGCGTTAGGGAGGAACGGGACTTCGCACGCGTGCATACAAATTCACGTCTCTCTCACCCACACAGACATACACAAACACACACAAGCATTAAATTAAATGATAAATGTCTTGTTATTTTGAGTTTACTTTTCTATCTCGTTTTGCAGAAATCTTTTAGCCTACTTTGACAGTAGCATTGGCGATTAGTAATATTGGCGAAATGGCATCTGCAGGAGAAAATAGCGACTTGGAGGTCATGGGATTGAAATGCTTAGCTTGTCTTGGCCTTTACGATACACCAAGAACACTCCCATGCGGACACATCTTTTGCGAAAGATGTATTACACCAGTCCATAAGAGATCAGGGCTAGAAACTCGCTGTCACACATGTCATGTTGATCACGCAGTTCCTGGTGGTGAACTGAAAGCCTTTGAAATCAACAAGCCGATGTACGACTTATGCGAAGAGTTGAGGAGGAAGAATAAAGGAAAGTGCCACAGACACTTGGAAATGTTGACGCATATCTGCAAACGATGTGAGGAAATGGTGTGCACAAAGTGTTTGGCATCGACCCACAATGGTCACGACAACATCTCTGTCGTGCAGCATCAAAGCAACATCGGTCAGGTCCTGCTTGGAAAGAGGAAAGCTGCTCAGCAAACAAGAGGTAGAGTGGAAAAAATGGCCAAGGACTTGGAAGATAACCACAGGAAAGCGATTCAAGAAATAAATTTTAAAGCACAGAATATGTACGATATTGTGGATCAATCAAAGAGAGATTTGTCCCAAACAGTAGATATAACTTTTGACACAAAGCGTTCCTTGCTCAAAAAGCAAGCAGACGATTTAAAAGAACGCGAAGTGGAGCTGGAAACGGCCGCGAGAGATGCCACGCTTCAACCTTTGCAAGACTTTACTACTTCACCTACAGAAATCCAAGCATCATGGAAGCAACTACTGACCAAGGCATCTCGAGACATGAACTATGCCCCTTCTGAAAATAGTTCTCTCAAGGTTGAATTTAATCCGTCAATGCCGGAAAGGTTTGTTTTAGGAGAGGTTAAGACAAAATTATCAGCAATAGCAAAAGAATCTACTCTTGATGTCACCCCGGCTCCTGGCGAAGATGGTAAAGTATTTAATATAGGTTTACAACTTTGCGACAAAGTTGGTACCAATATCCAAAGCGATTCTTTCAGTGAGATAGCTACTTACATCTATTCTCCAACGGGGGAGTGTGGTCAGTTATCTTTGCAGGAATCATCATATTATAAGGCTCAATACACCGCAAAACATATTGGCAAGTATACTGTTAAAGTAAAAATATCAGGAGACGTAGTCAAGAACTGTCCATATTCATTTTTCGTGAAGCCAATTGACAACTTGAAAGAATCGTATACGACCAATCCGCCATTGAATCGGCCACGCGATATTGCAGAGGTGACGACTGGTTATATCGTACTGGATAAGAAGAACGTTTATGAAACCGACAATAGCTTCGCTATCACGAAAACTTTTACCCTACCAGAGAGACAAATGTCAACACAGCTATTCGAACCATTCGCAGTAGCCGTCGATAGTAAGCTAAGACGAATTTTGATAACAGATCGGGCCATTGGTAGCGTTGTTGTCTATTCCATGGAAGGTGAGTTTTCTCAGGAATTTGGGCAAGATGTTCTAAAGAATCCAGCAGGAATTGCCGTAGACCAAAGCAGCATTGCATACGTCGTTGATTCTGGTCAGAACTGTATTACTGTATTCAGCCCAGCAAGTATCTGTCTGAGGACTATCTCTCAGCCCGGAAACGGACCCAACGATCTTCAATCGCCATCATACATTGCTGTCAATAGTAAAAGTCACCTTCTGGTATCTGATAACAAGAACCACCGCATTCAAGTATTCGATCCCGTCAAGTCTCATACTGCGATTAAAGTACATTCCTGGCACAAACAAGAGTCCTCTTGAGCCACGTGGACTTGCAATCGATAACAAAAACGGACCATCATATTTGTCTCTGTCATTGTGGATATCGAGGGTGTTTGAGGTTCACAGTATATCATGGTTTACACTCCAGATGGCGAATTCATAGCCTACATAGGTACTCAAGCGGCTCTCTGAATTACCCGCGTGGCGGTTACTTTAACAAAAATCGTGACGAAAGAAAAGTCTAGACTTCTGGTTGCAGACGAGTTGGAAACAACTGCATTAAGGAATTTGAACTTTAGACTAAACAAAAGTTTAGTGAAAAAGCTATCGATCCACTTATGCGCTATGTGTTTAGTGCTTTTCCTCATGTTTTTAAGTAAGAAAAAAAAGAATGGAAAACTTGAAAGGTTCAAAATGGGTCAAATGGTTGTATTGTATTTTAATTAAATATTCAAATGAGGCATGTGGTCCAGGGATATGACGGCCCGATTCCTGATCTGAAGGTAACCGGGTTCGAAGCTCCACTGCGGCCAATGTGTTGTGCCTGGGCAAGCACTTTACCTCACTTGCCTCGTCGCCCCCAAGGCGACATTCGGGTGGCGGTTAGGGGGAATACACACATCTTGTGTGATAGGATTGTTGCGTTTGGCGGCTCCGACCTAGGTGAAGGAAATGATATGACGATTTGCCTGATTGGCAAGCGTAATAATAATAGGCAACTTGTTGACAGCGCTATGATCTTGTGAAATGGCCGCCTTTATAAAAGCCCCGTTGATTATTCTTTTATTATTATTAATTTTAGTTTTTAGGATACGCTTCTTATCAGGGAATAATTAATCTACACATGCATATATATTATATAAACCATTATAAAAACGGGGTCCTATGGAGGAATATCCCCATTGTTCAACAACGCGAGTGGGAACAAAATACAAAAATGCATATTATTTTGTTGTAATTCGTTGAAATACACAGTGCGCTCCCAGCGGTGGTATGTCAGCTCAGTCGTTGTTGTAGTGAACTGTGTATGTAAAGGATTAACTTAAAATCACCTATGTATCAATAAATAGGCCATATTCAAGTTGGAGTAAATGATCTGCCAGAACTCGTTTTTTTGTTGTAACGCGTAACGTGGGCGGTTACCCAACCAGAATACAAGTTACCCCCTTGGACTAGATAATTATGTTTCGAGCACTTACGCGCTACATGTTTTAGTTTTTAAACAATATTAATATGCTATATAATATGTTTGTTCTTTTTTATTGTTAATATTGGCAAGAAATGTCAATATAAACTTGATAATGTCAAAATGGGCCTCGCATACAAGTCTGATTTTGCATAATTAATCGCAAGTTGTTTGAGGGGGGGTGGACTTGAAACAAAGTTTTTCTTAGGCTTTATAACACTGTAGGTGCGGTTGGACCCAACAGGAGATGTCAGGTTTTTCAGGCTTGTAGTAACAAAAACACAACAACCAGACAAACCAGACAAAAAAAAAAACACCAAAACAAACACACAAAAACAAACAACAAACAAAGAAAATTATCGGTCGTCTGAATGAAAAGCCCAACGTAAGTGCAGTTTGACTAATTTGCAGGAAGAGGAGAACTTTTGTGTTTCTATTGGATACTATAGGTGGTGTGTCCATAAAACATAGCAGGTATTACAATAGGAATATGTATTGATTTGTATGATAGAAATGAAATAATTTCTACTTGACAAACGTAATTAATATGTATTTACAAAAAGAAGAGAACGTAAGTGAAATCAGATTTTCTCGTTGCCAAGACCAACGTAGGGCCACTGACGTTGGGCTAAATAGTTCTCAAAAGGATTAGTAATCCGTTCAACGAATTACTAAATCGTTCAAACGAAATACTAAATCGTTCAAACGAAATACTAAATCGTTCAAACGAAATACTAAATCTTCAAACGGATGAGTTAATCGTTAAAACGAATTACTAAATCGTTAAAACGAATTACTAAATCGTTAAAACGAATTACTAAATCGTTCAAACGAATTACTAAATCGTTCAAACGGATTACTAAATCGTTCAAACGGATTAGTATTCCGTTCAAACGAATTACTAAATCGTTCAAACGAATTACTAAATCATTCAAACGGATTAGTAATCCGTGCAAACGAATTACTAAATCGTTCAAACGGATTAGTATTCCGTTCAAACGAATTACTAAATCGTTCAAACGAATTACTAAATCGTTCAAACGGATTAGAAATCCGTTTAGACGGATAAGTAATCCGTTTAAACGGATTAGTAATCAGTTCAAACGAATTACTAAGTCATTCAAACGGATTAGTAATCCGTTCAAACGAATTACTAAATCGTTCAAACGGATTAGTAATCCATTCAAACGAATTACTAAATTGTTCAAACGAATTACTAAATCGTTCAAACGGATTAGTAATCCGTTTAAACGGATTAGTAATTACTAAATTGTTCAAACGGATTAGTAATTCGTTCAAACGAATTACTAAATCTTTCAAACTGATTAGTAATCCGTTCAACGAATTACTACATTCGTTTTCAACGGATTAGTAAATTCCTTCAAAACGAATTACTAAATTGTTCAAAATAGCGAATTACTAAACGTTCAAAACTGTATATAATCCGTTTCAAAAAAAACGGATTATTAATTACTAACGATTGTTCAACGTATTAGTATTCGTTCAAACGACTTACTAAATCTTTCAAACTGATTAGTAATCCGTTCAAACGAATTACTAAATTGTTCAAACGAATTAAAATCTTTCAAACGGATTATAATCCTTTAAACGAATTATAATTCGTTTAGACCAATTTTAGTATTCGTTTGAACTGATTACTATCCGTTTGGACGATTTAGTAATTCGTTTAACCGATTCTAATCCGTTTGAAGGTTTAGTATTCGTTGACGAAATACAAATCGTAGGGGAAAGGGACAATGCGGCGATGAACAATGGGGACAAGGACCATGGGAACCGGGAAATTTGGTTAAGGGTCAGAACATGACGGGACAAGACAATGGTACAAAACACTAAATACGTGAGGGATATGAGAGTTCATAGGGTCAAGAATAATTAGGGAACTGGGACAATGGGGTCAAGAACAAGTGGAATGAACAAATGGGGTCATGAACACGGGGACAGGGACAAAGGGCCATGAACAATGGGGACAATGGGATAATGGGTTCATATAAGTGGGGCAGGAACATAGAGCAGAACGGTGCAGGGACAATGGTGTCTGAACATGAAGGCAGGGACAATGGGGTATGAACAAGGAAGACAGGTATAATGGGTCTTGAACAGGGGGACAGGGAAAGGTGTCAAGAACAGTGGGACATTAACAGGGGTCACATGGGTAATGGGGTCATGAACAAAGGTGCAGGACATGATGGTCATAGGTTCAAGAACTGGGGGACTGTACCATTGGGTCATGACGGGGGTCAAGGAACAATAGCATCTAGAAGAGGGGAAGGGGCAATGGGATCAAAGTACCAGGGTCAGAGACCTGGGGGTCAAGAAGGGTACCGGATATGGGGTCAAAAAGGAGGGCAGGGACAATTGGGGTTAAAATGGGGTCAAAGTGGTTGGACTTGGATCCCTGTCCTCATATTCTTGACCTCTTGACCCCATTGTCACTGTCCCATGTCCCTGTCCCATTGTACCCTTGATCCCATTGTCCGTGGCCAATGTCCCTGTCCCATTGTCCCTGCCCCCGTTCTTCAACCCACTGCCCCTCTCCTCTCAGTTCTTGACCCTATTGGCCTCATTGTCCCTGTCACCCTTGTTCACAACTTCAGTTAGCATGTCCCCCTTTTCTTGACTCGACCCCCATTGTCCCTGTCCCTTCATTGTTATTTACAACTCGACCCATTGTCCCTGTCCCTTCATTGTTCTTGACCCGAAACCCCATTGTCCCTGTACCCAAACTGTTCATGACCCCATTGTTCCTGTCCCCTGTTCTTGACCCCCATTGATCCTCTGTTGTCCTCTGTCTCCCCATTGTCCATGACCTCATTTACCCCATTGTCCCTGTTCCTCCAGTTCTTGACCCTATTGACCCCACTTCCCTCTCCCAATGTTCATGACCCTATTGTCCCTGTCCCCCAGTTCTTGACTCCATTGTCTCTGCCAACCTGTTCTTGACCCCATTATTCATGATCCCATTGTCCCTGTCCCTCAATGTTCATGACCCCCATTTTCCCTGTCTCCCCAGTTCTTGACCCATTTTCTCTGTCCCTCAAATCTTCACCACTTTGACCTCATTGTCCCTGTTCCCCACTTCTTGACCCCATTGTCTCTGTCCCCCAATATGCATGACCCTATTGCCCCTCCTCCAGTTCTTGACCTCATGGACACCATATTACCTGTTCGCATTTCTTGACTCCATTATCATGTCCCATTGCTCTTGACCCCATTAAACCCGTCCCTCTGTTCTTGACCCCATTGTCCCTGGCCCCCTCGTCTTGATCCATTTTGTATCGCCTGCAGGAATTGCAGGAGACGACTCCTAGCAGTCCTGAATTCATTCGAGAACTATATAAAAGTCCAATTGCTACAGAGATAGGGTCATAGATGCCCCTTGGGAACCTCCATATGTTGATTAGGTCAAGGGTCACATATCAAGGTCAAAGATCGTATGAGGTCAAGTTATAAAATGGGCTGAAAACGTCAAATTGGTTTCATTCGAGAAGTAGAAGCCCAATAGCTACAGAACTTGGATCATAGATGCACCTTGGGAACCTTCATATGATAATGATATCAAAGGTCACATACAGGGTCAAAGTTCAGCCTATGGTCAAGTTCTAAATAGTGAAAGAAGGTGGATCGGCGAAAGCAGGCGACAAATTGTTCGAGAACCGCTTGTTCCTATTCCCATTGTTCTTGACCCCCATTGGCCCATCTCCTTCAGTTCTTGACCCCTTGCCCCGTTTCCCTTGAACTCCATTGACCCCATGTTACCTGTCTGCATTTCTTGACCACCCGTGTGTACCTGTCCCCTGTTTTTGACCTCATTGGAACACTGGCCCCCTCGTCTTGACCACTTGTCCTTGTCCCCCGTTGTTCATGACCCATTGTAACTGCCCCCCTTTCTTGACCCCGTTGTCCCCTGTCCACCCATCCCCGATCTTGACACACCATTGTCCCCTCTCCCTGTTCATGACCTCATTGTCGCTAATGATCTGTTCTTGACCCCATTGTCATGTCCCCCAGGTCTGACCCTTGTCCCTGCCCATTGTTCACGACCCTCATTAATCCCTGGCCCGATTCCGTTTTCGAATGACCCCATTGCCCGCCCCCTGCCCCATTGTTCATTACCCATTGTCCCCGTCCCCAAAATTTTCTTGACCCCTTCTCAACTGTCCCCCTGTTCTTGACCCCATTGTCTATCTACCCCCTGTCATGACCCATATGGCCCTGTCCCTCAAATGTTCAATGACCCCATTTTCCCTGCTCCCCAGTTAATGGAACCCATTTCCCTGTCCCTCAATTCTTCACAACATTGGACCACAATTGTCCCCTGTCCCACTTCTTGACCCACTGTCCCTGTCCCCCCATATGCCATGCACCTATTGTCCCCGTTTATGACCCCATCCACGCCCCCTGTTCTTGAACCCATTGGTATGGTCTTCCCCCTTCTTGACCCATTTTCTCGGTCCCGTTGTTCTTACTATTGTCCTGTCTCCCCTCTTCTTGACCCCATTGTCTCGGTTTCCCGTTCTTGACCCCGTGTCCACCGGTCCCCCCATTTTTCATCGACCTTGGCCCATTGGGGGGGTGGGGGGGGGGACCCCACATTACCTATGTCAGGCATCTTCTTAACCACATTGGCCCTGTCCCCCTGTTCATGATTCCATTATACCTCTCCCTCTTTCTTGACCCCATTGTCCCTGGCCTCCTCGTCTTGATCCATTTTGTATCACTCAGAATGCAGGAGGCGGAACCTTAAGTCCTGAATTCTAGTCTCCGTGTGCCTGTCTCGTGCATTCCAAGTTAGAGTTCCGGAAAAAAACTTCTCATCGAGCACTAAAATGCCAATTGCTACAGAAATAGGGTCTAGATGCCCCTTGGAACCTCCATTCGCTCCATATGTGTGGATTAGGTCAAGGGTCACATATTAAGTGAAAGGTGTCGTATGAGGTCAAGTTTATAAAATGGGCTGAAAACATCAAATTGGTATCATTCTAATAGTAAAAGTCCAAAATGTAATGGAAAGGTGGATCGCGAAATCAGGCGACCCTAGTGGTTCGAGAATCGCGTTTTATGTTCCCCCATTGTTCTGACCCCATTGTCCGTATCCTCAGTTCTGACCACATGTCCCTTTTCCCCAGTTCTTGACTCAGTTGACCCCATATTACCTGTCCGCATTTTCTTGCCCCTTGTCCCCGTCCCCCAATTCCACCCCAATGTCCCCGTCACCCTGTTCTGTCTGCCCCATTGACCCATCGTCTCTGTCTCCTCCCTCCCCTCTTCTTGAACCAGTATCCCTGTCCCCCTGTTTTGACCTCCACCCCATTGTCCCTGTCCCTCCTCTTCTTTAATACCCTATTATCCCTGTCCCCGTTCTTGCCCTATTGTCACTGTCTCTCATTGTTCATGACCCCAGTTTAACATGTTCCCCCTCTTCCTTGACCAGATTTTCCTCTCTCCCATCCTCTCCCTCCCCTCTGTTACTGACCCTATTGTCCTCTGTCCCTGAGACAACGGTGACAGGGTCAATAACAGTTTGAGACATGGGCAATGGGGTCATACAATGGGGGAGGGGGACAGAGACATGGGGGTCAAGAACTTTGGGACACGGGACAATGTGTTCATGAACAATGGGACAGGGGCAATGGGGTCACGAACAACGGAGGGGACATGGATAATGGGTCATGAACATCGAGGCCAGGAGAACAAAAATGAAGGTTACTATAACACGGGGGCAGGGACGCATGGGTAAATGAAGGACAGGACAATGGGTCAAGAGCAGGAGACAGGGACATGGTCAATACAAGGGACATGCACAACGGGTCAAGAGACCTGGACAGGGATAATGGGGTCAAGAAATGCGGACAGGTAATATGGGGTCAATGATGGAGTCCAGAACTGGGGGATAGGGACAATGGGTCAAGAACTGAGGATCGGAGGATGGGGGTTCAAGAACATCGGGTACAGGAACATGGGTCATGAAACAGGGCCAAAGGAAAATGGGATCAAGAACAGGGGACAGGGATAATGGTTTTCAAAAATACTGAAAGATAATTATGGGTTCAGAACTGGGGAACAGGGACAATGGGTTCAAGAACTGGGGGACGGGACAATGGGTTAAGAAGCGGGAGAGGGACAACGGGGTCAAGAAGAGGGGAGGAAAGGGACAATGGGTTAAGAACGATTCTTGGAGATTTTGGCGCGAAATCATGCTCCAGGAGCATATCTTTTCAACTCGAACTTCGTCTCATAGGGGGCGCTATTCATTATTATGTGTGTGGCTTTTTTATTCCGTTAATGTTTATATTGAAGTATTATACAAAAGAACTACTTTCGTTCTCTGCCGTCTCGGAATTGCGTGGCGGTGTCTGTGGCGCTCGTCTTGTTATCTAAAGGTCGTGGGGTCAATTCCCACTCCATGAACAAAATTTAGTTTATGATTTTATTTGTATTTTTAGAGTTGGAGATTGGAATCATAAAAACATCAGAGTTGTGGATTGAAGTAGAAAAATATTGAATAGGTGCCTTATGACTATAATAATACGGTCATGGGTCCTGGAGCATGATTTCGTGCCAGAATCTCCGACGTGCGTTTAAGAAACACGGGGAAAGAGATAATAGGGTCAAGAACATGAAAGGACAGGGACAATGGGTCATGGGGATAAGAACAATTAAGGGACAGGGACAATGGCCAGGGTTTCAAGAACAATGAAGGGACAGGGTATAATGCGGTCAAGAAGAGGGGAACATGGGCATGGAGTCATGACAATAGGGAAGAGGACAACGGGTTTAAGGATCACTAGTGCCCACTGCTTTAGATGGCGTTAGTAGTCGTCTTATCAAAGGCAGGGGCTGACCCCCTTGCACGGCCACTAACAAGTTTATTCATCTAAGCTTATCCACTGGTCAAGTTCCCCACCAGTGAAAAACCAGTAGGCTCATAACCTATTTTTAAAGAGGGCGCCATGACAGAGGTAAGCAACTACAGCCCAAAATCCAGTTATTCCTGTGATCATGAAGATTTATGAGATGTTAGTCATAACCCTTAATTCTCATTCAGTGAAACTAATTTGGCTGTGTCCAAACCAAACTGGCTTTAGACCTAAACACTACTCTCACACATAGTTAGGTGTCTGAATGCATCGTCAGAAATATTGATCTGGTCAACTTGTTGGGTGCATTCTTAATAGATCTAAAAAAACTTCGACACTGTTAGCCATTCTCTTCTGCTCTACAAACTCAATATGGATATGGTTGAAGGTCTGGAGCTTGATTGGTTGGAATCATAATATCTTTTTAAAAAAGAAGCAACACGAAAATGCAATCTCAGTTTTGAAGCCTGTGAAGGTGTGGCGTTCCTCAGGATCATCTTAGGACCCCTCCATTTTACAATATATATCAATGATCACCCCATGTTATTTTCCAATGGAACAAAAATGAACTTATATGCGATGATATAGCAATAATTTTCTTTTTCTCCTCTTGGGATATATGTGATTCAATGTTCGTCTTAATTCTGACCTTAGAAGTACTCATTTGGATTGAACAAAACAAATTGCCCCTTGATGCTAAGAAGCGCAAACTTTACTATTTTTTTGTTCCCGCCCCAAACTGGACCAATAAAAGACCCCAATCTATTGTTAATGATGCCAAACTTGATATGAAAAAATCCTTTGCAAGTATTTATTTATGCGTCCCACTCGATAAATTGTCATTGGCACTGACTCTTAGGTTAAGATTTTTTTGAACTACCATAACATAACATCTTATTTTTTGAATGAAATACGTACGAATTTGACCGGAAAAACATAA
>JAMKCH010000427.1:0-106253 GCA_023653785.1 Ophioderma brevispina
TCTCCACGGTCATGTCATTCTTAAAGACTATACTTCTAATTTTTCAGGTTTATGCGAATGCAGATCAGAGATGTAACAGAGGGAGCAGTCCCAGTCATGAAAATCCAAACATTTGAACAATTGTATAGGAAGGCCAATTTTAGCAGTGCATCCGGTGAAGCTCCGGAAAACATATTTATCTTACATGATTTTGGGGTACAAGACCCTCCTACAAAATAAATTGGCTACATTAAAACTTGGTTTTTTGATACAGTATACCTTTACATGAAAAACTTTGATTTCAGGGAAATTGAAAAAAAAAAAATTTTAATTCAATTTTTTTTTACAGTTCCAGATTTTTTTATTTCTGGCCCCAATCCCGGAAATCCAGAAATCGAAAAGTACATCTCTGGCAGATTGCATAAGGTAAAACGAAAAAAAACAAAAAGTTTGCCGTAACGCAAACGACCTTAGAAAAACCTGCAACCCAAATTTGTTATGCAAAATAAGCACTAAAATAAACAAGGCGAATCCATATTTACGCGATGAGTGTAAGTAAAAGACGTCCCCGCGCATGTTGCGATAATTAACATGCGATAAATGCAAATCCACACCCTACCCTTCACCAATAAACCCGCAACACCTCCACCCCCTTACCACACACCGCAAAAACCCCCACACCTTTTTCCTCCCAACAACCCACAAACTCCCCAACACACCACCCTATCCCCCAAACCACCACCATCATAAACAACACCCCCTGCAACACCCCCACCCCCTCTTTAACACCCCTCAACCCCCCCAACCCACCCAATACCTATAAACGGCTCCCCTTTCCAACACCCCGAAACACCGTCCTCCATCTGACACCCCACACCCTCCCTAGAACCCACAATACCAAAACCTCCCTCCCCAACACACCGCAATACCCAACCCCCTCCTCAAACACCTGCAACACCCCCACCCCTCACTAACACCCCACTCCTCTCAACAACAACCCCCTCCCCAACCCCCAAACCCCCTCCCAAAACCCAACCCCCAAACCCCCCTCCCCAACACCTCACACCCTCCCCATAGCATAGTAGTCTCAATGTGAAGCGAGAGGAATTTTGGCCTATTCCGATTGTACGTCTTTAGAGCCTACCAGCAATTACGCATACTTAATTATCTCATTTGCAATAGTCTAGCCGCATATATCACATACTTTCAAATTGCAAAAAAAAACCGATTGCAGGCCATGGATATCATGTAGCGAAGGAATTTTGTGTGTTCGAGGTACCGTTTTAGCGATCCAGTTATTACCTATTTTAATTAGCTCATTGCATACCTGAGCCGCATGTATCACCATCTTTCAAATTGCAAAAACGAATGCATGCCATGGACTTTCATGTAGCGAAGAATTTTGTGTGTCCTCATATACTGGTTTCAGATCATCACACTAGGGTTACCATTTTTATCACAGACTTCCAGTTAACATTTTTCTTCGACAGACATACGGCCAATACAAGACATACGACATACGGACACACGGACGGCGCCATTTATCAGTCCCCGTCCCGAAGTTGTTCAGGCCGGGTACAAAAATTTGCTGACCGACCATGAATTTTTCATTTCAATTAAAAAAAAAAATACCAAAAAGACCAACACGCTCAAATAAAAAAACTACAAACGTAAAAGTCTTTGCGAGGTCACTGCATATATTCATTTTAGAGCAAAACAATTGTGAAGTTCATCTTAAAAAAAATCCGACTGAACCGACCATAACTATTTTTCCTCGTTATACAGCAACCAAACCTACTTTTTGCCTTGTCTCTTAAGCATCTGCACCTGCATCAGTTGACATCCCCCTGGAGAGTCAAAAAATTTCAATTATAGTAGTGCCTCTAGCTTGCATGTGAAGATAGCCTTAGAAATCTCCATATGAAGCCCCATTCATTTTGTAAGTCAGTGGTCTATATGGACTAATGACTCAAATATCAGATTTGTCATTATTTAAGGGTGCTTTGGTTTTATCACTGTAGGGGTATATACATCACTTGTTACCAGACATAAATCAAAAGTTCAGAAATAATTAGTGGGTTTTAAGAATTTTTGTGAACGGGGCATTTCAGATATCTCACTCAGAAAAAATTGACAAATTGGAAACTGAAGATGTTCCCTATTTGTTTCCAGTCCCTTTCCCGGCATAGCTATAACTTATTTGGAAGCTGCATTTTCAACTGGCTATTGGAAGGAAATTGATATTGTTAGCCCATCAGAAATTTCTTATTTAAAGCCCAATAATTATGGGTTAATGACATGGAACCCCAAAAAATGTAGGTTATCCCAGCCACATCAGTTGATTCCTAAAAAGTCAAACTAATCCTCACCTTACAAGAGCCAGGTCTTGCTTGGGTCATTCAGAAGTCCTACTTTATTTCTAGGTTAATGACAAAAATCCCTTTTCATCCGGTATACATTTTCATTACAAAAAATCCCTCGCCAACGTGTATCTACAAATTGGGCAAATCTCCGTCCAATAGTGATCTGGGTCATGTGATAACATGGGTTCTCAATTATATTTGATAGTGCCTATGGAGGGCCGCAAAAACATTTTTTAGTTTTTACTAGTGTGATTGAGGACCAACTATAGCCCTGTATCCATTGCTTGCTACTGAAATTATAGTAAATGCATTTTACTAAACAAAAAAGAAAGAACAATTCAAGATCCAACTAAATACCCCCCCTGCAAACAAATCCAATGTACCAGATTCATCCTGAGGGCCAGGGCGACTCCTATTGCAGAACACTTCTCTATGAAATTAGGAGTGGGGGGTGTTAGGGTTAAGTCCAAATAATTTAACTCAAAGAATTTAAAAAATTAAAAAAAGAAAAAACCTAAAAAATTAAAAAATTCAAAACAGATATGCAGGATATGCCCATGGTCCACACGTTGTCAAAGAACGCCGAACATAATCCTCCTTTCCCCATCCATTCCTTTGCTCAAGACAATTAAGGACTTGTAAAGACCCATTTCAAACCTGCATGGGCTGTTGATGAAAATAGGTTGGAATAATTAAAAGGCAGACTCAAAGATTTTGAAATATAATTTGGTATTACAATTTTAAAAATTGACCAAATAGAATTAAAAATACAGGGGGGGTAGGATTTGCCAAATATAGTCAAGGGGGGGGGGGGACAGAATTAGGCGACCAATTGCGAGTTATGGCAAGGTTTGGTCAATCTGCGCGGAGCGGATTGTGATTGGTTTGAATGTTAGTATGGGCGGGGCATGTTCGAACAAAATATGATTAAAAATGCTAAAAAAATGTCGTAGTTGAGTCGGGTTTTGACTAACGGGAAACACTAATCACGAAAGTAAATTTAGTTTTAATCAGATTTAAATGTTCACTGATTTCACGGCCGACTTTTGTTCTGCACGTAAAATTACTTCAGACGCGCAATTGGTCGTCTTATTCTGTCCCTGACTAGCAACAGCAACAGCACATTCAAAACGGCATCATTCCGGGTGCTATCTGTTCAAAGACTTACGGCATATCGAACATTCACACCAACTTGACTAAAGACTAGGCCCTGGTCATCGCAATATTTAAATCTAAATGACCGTTTATTGGAAATTCACTATTTTGGCAAGCGGGGGTTAATCCGCTAACCCCGACGGTTTTGAAGTCAATATGTTTTTCCCTAAATTATCATTATATTACTAAGATCTTTTGACAATAGGTTTAAGGATGATTTTGCAATGTCCTGGGAAGAGCTGCCATATAAATTGCACGTATCAGTTCCCCAAATTACCATTTGTAAATCCCTCAATGCCCTAATTAAGCAGATTGTGCCTACCCCCGTAAAATAGAACTTCAAAATAGAGAGTGTCATCCTTGGAAATCTCTGAATCAGCACACACAACACATCTGAATTATGTACATTTTACTTCATTTCCTATGGCATATCAAATAGGATACTGTAAAAACAACTTGAAACTGATGGCAAGCAATTGCTTGCAAATTCAAGCAAGCAAGTCCGGAGAGGTTCTCATTAGCAAACCCGATTTACACAAATTACAGCACTCAAAAGTTAGCAAAATCAAAGCTGCTTGCGAAATTAACTTGTTTTTACAGTATTACCTGTAGTAGCGTTGCAATAATGCTGCAAACATTTGCGATGATCACTGTGACCAGTACCTTTCTTTGAAACCCATATGAAAATTCTGGTCAATTTTTAACTTTCTCAGCTAACTACAGAGCTATGCACAGCTGTACTAAAGAGATTAGAAAAAGAAAACTTGTCAATAACATCCACAATCCCTACCATATTAGTAATTGGATTTTACCTAACCCTGGTTAACACTGCGGGCTGACAATCACCACGCATCAGTATTATTAATCCCGAGAAGGTTCCATTCAATTCCTGTTACTGTTAGCATATTCTCTATGTCTATTTTGGTCCTGCTTGATGTCATGCATAATTGCCCAATCCCTGTTACACAACCATTTTCCCTGGTGCTTCCGACAAACACTCAAGTGCAAATGTTAAAGCTTTGCGTGCCAAGAAGCGCACTTCTACTGCAGCCAAAAAACGGACTTAAAGCCAACACATATTGGCTAACAGATTAAAATGATTGCTCAATACAAACACACCCTCTTTCTGCATTTTTCTGCTCATAACTCTGGCATTCATCAAAGATTAAGAAGTAGGATAACTGCCAGATGAAGAAGCTGGTTTACCTACCAGAATCATCACCGTTGAAGGTGCAAGCCTACTCTCCTTTTAGATCCATGCTAACAAATCCACTGCCATATCTAAAGGAAAATACTCTTCAATCAGGCAGATTTAAGTTTATTTTCAACTAATTTTGTTGCTCCCGTCCTTGATACAAACCGGTGAAAATACACTCCAAATGCACCGTAATAAAAAAAACAAGGCGGTTCTCGAACCACAAAGGTCCCCCGCCCAGTGCAGTAGCTAAAGAACAAGAAGCAACAATTTTAAGATCTCAGGGAAGATTGTGATGGCCTTCATGACCTTCCTTCATGACCTTCCAAAGTGTCAACACTGAATGTTGACCACACCCACCAAGTGTCATCCTCCTACTGCATGATTAGTGATTTGACCTTAAATGACCCACATGACCTTGAAATGACCATCAAATTTTTTAGCACTGAATGATGACCACACTCACCAATTTTCACCCTCATACCACACGTTAAGTGATTTGACCTTGGATGACCCCGCATGACCTTGAAATGACCTTCAAAATTTTTGGTACTGAATGTTGACCACACCCATCAATTTTCATCCCCTACCACATGTTTAGTGATTTGACCTTTAATGACCCCGCATGACCTTCAAATGACCTTAAAAAATTTCGGCACTGAATGTTGACCAAACCCACCAAGTTTCATCCTCCTACCACATATTTAGTGATTTGACCTTGGATGACCCCCTCATGACCTTCACATGACCTTCAAAAGTTTTAGCACGAAATGTTGATCGCACTCACCAATTTTCACCCTCCTACCACATGTTAAGTGATTTGACCTTGGATGACCTCGGGTGACCTTGAAATGACCTTCAAAATTTTTGATACTGAATGTTGAACACACCCACCAATTTTCATCCTCCTACCATATGTTAAGTGATTTGACCTTGGATGACCTCGTATGACCTTGAAATGACCTTCAAAATTTTCGGCACTGAATGTTGACCACACCCACCAAGTTTCATCATCCTACCACAACAGATAAGGTTTATAGCAATTTAACTCCATTTTTGCCTATTTTTGACCCCATTTGACCTTTGACCAATGCCACATGACCCTCCTCCGAACTCATCTGCAGCCTACTTAAGTGACATCTATGGTGCGAAGATTGGACCCCAATACTTGCTCCAATCAAAGATATCGTGTTGACAACTTTTATTATAGCGATTTAGCCCCTATTTTTGCCCATTTTGACCCTATTTTTGACCACATTTGACCTTTGACAACCCCCATGCCCATGACCCCACTTTGTAATCCCACCCCCGCCTGTGTGAGATACATCTATGTTGCGAAGATGGACTTCCACACTTGCTTCGTTCCAAAGATACGGAGGGACACACACACACGGATGGCTAGCATTTCTATCGTCCCCTTCGCCAACAAAGTTGGCGAGGGACCAAAAAACTTACGAGCGATCAGTCTTTCTATATTCTACAATTTTAGTACACTTTTTTGCTTTTACTAACCATCCATTTTATCCAAATTTGTAATCCGATGTTTTTGGTAATTGCAATCTATGGGAGTGAGGATGAGGAACATCTATTGAATATATTGGTAATTGATCACGTCCCAGTATTCTTTTGAATATTGTTTTTATATTTATCCTCCGAATGTCTTTAAAATTGATGGTTTTATTTACAATCAGTGTTAAAATTATTCCATGAATGTAATATATGTGAGGTGTCCTTCCCAATGTCCAAATTTGTGCTACATTAGTACTCAAATTATTAACCATGTATTGATTTGTATCAATCATAAACTAAGTTATTGTCATAAACCTTGTATTTTTCTAATCTCATCTGCAAAATATTTGGGCTGACTTTGCTCTTGTTTACGATTCCACTAGCCCAAAATATGGGTTGGCTTAGGATTATGATATTCTAATATCAAATAAACCTGCTTTCATGTTATAAATTCCACGTTGACGTAACACCCTAAAATAACTGACTTAAAGCACCCAGGGCACCTATTAGATCAAATACAGAATACCTCAATGGCCACAATTCAAATACAATTCTGCTTTTGATTTTCTCATCAGAGAGCTAAGTGTGTATGCTACATATCACTACAACTCTTTAATTCTACAATAATATTTTTAAGTGATAACCTTCTTATCATATTATTATTGATATTGCTTTCCATTCCACTTGGTTCGGAGACTGCAATTTAGTTAATGCTCATGGGAAATCATTTTTCGGGTTTCTCTTGACAAAAAAAAGAAGAGAGAACGCAAGAAAACAAGCTTTCACATCAATGTATGACCCGGTCAATGACCGATTCCACTTTCAAAAGCAATACAAATTCATTATGTATTTTTTGCATAGTACACTTGTGCAATTATAAACGGGTAATGATCATCATATATTTTAGGAAAGAGAAGAAAAACTGCAATTGCAAAAGCCCTGACGTGTTACAGCACACTGTGCGATCGCAATTAAAAAAAAAAATTGTCAAATCCCAAACTGTTAAGCTGTATGGTATTAATTTGTGCCCACCTTAATTCTGGTCTTGGAAAAGATTTTGATCCAATTTTAATATTCAAAAATGCAATTTACTCGCAGCTGGCATCGAAATTTGAAATTCAATTTGAAAAGAAAAATGAGAAGATGGAGAAAGAGACACTGAAAATGGAGAATGCGAATCGAGTGGGAAAAGTTATGGTGTATCTTAAATTAGGTCTGCTAATAGGGATAATGGGAAGGTTATTCCTGGACCGTTTGGGTGTAATGAGAAAATTATAGCCTACATTTTCATATAAAGACATAAGAGAAATGGAAAATTTGGGCATCCCTATCGTGAAATATTACTTGCATCTTTCCATGATAAACTTTCATCTTGGGGAGACGATATTGTAGTAGGTCTGCCCCTAAAAAAAGTCTGCCCTTAAAAAAAAAATGGCCAAATACATAAAAAAAATATAGATATATCACTTTGCTTCATGTTTTCTTAAAAATATAAAATAAAAAAGTTAGTTAGCTTTTGGGCCCACAGGTATGTGGACAACTTTTTTTTTTGGCGCTAAGTAAAAACAAGTCCAACAAATACAGCCCTTTAGAGAAACAGAAATGTTTTCCTCATTTTACAAGAAATGCGAATTAGTCCAGAAGATGTTGACAAAAATGAGAAATCAAGTGAAGCTTCAAGAAAATAGTTACTATTCGCTGTAGGCAAAGGCACTATGGCAGACGATAACATGTGCAAGCAATCCGTACCAAGCCGATTTCAACATACATGTCACAAAGGTCATCGCTTGACTCATTAAATCATATGAAGGTGTGTAACCCTGGTACAATTGAGAATGAGTACTTGTCATTCCCCACTGCGTGCCATAATAAATAAATTATGGAGCTTGTTGGGTAATGCGTTTTCACTTGTTCACGGATGACTCACTGATTTTATCATTAGATTTCAATCAAAGGTTTTAAATTTCTTTTTTTTTTTTTTGCTGTGGAAAAGACATGATTAATTACCAATTCATTCAAGAATCAACCACTGATATCACACTGCACATGCACACTCCGGCAGTCACGTTAACAAAACACAGCTTTACTATAATATGGAAATGCTTTAATTAAAGTGGCTTAAGCTATCCAATGTTGCTTCAAGAATCATGTGCGATTAATGTAGACATATGATCCCAAACCAAAAAATTGGCCTAAAAAATTGGAGGTTTGACTTTTACTCATATAGAATGAGGTAAATTAAATGCAATGAAGATTTTGGAGACGCCAAAAATATTCTGTCATAATAGTAATTTCATATAGATTAGACACTCAATAGATTCTTATCTTGTCTTTGTCTGCAGAAATGTCTTAAAAGAGAGAACAAGTTGATTTTGATTTGCTTATGTATATTGAAATGTAAAACATCTAGGCTAAATTTCTATTTGCTCCTATAAACATAATTTTTGTAGTCAAAGCAACATTTCCTCAGTTTAATTACCCTTTTAGATGGGATATTTTTGATCGAAAACTTTAATATTCTCAAAACATAAAAACAATAAAACAAATTTTTGATTTTTTTAAGGACAATCCGATATGTGAAATCTCCTGATGCACCTTTTAAGATAAGGATCCCCAAAAATTAGAGAGGCCGACACATTTGGAAAGAGTACATCCCTCAACATTTTTCAAAACCTATTTTTTGTATGGTCAGCTATCAGCTTTTAACAGATTAACTCTCCATTGAAATGATACGTCTAAATTCAACACTTATTGTAATGGAATATAAATATATAATAAACTTGTATTTTTAACGCGCGACATATCCACGTAACGTGATCAAGGCGCTGTCGGCTGCATGAAAGGCGCTCAGCCATCAGAGAAACCAAATACCAGAACAATTTATGCCAAGAAGCTTCTGTTTTAGAAGCAGGAGGAAACCGAGTACCCGAGACAACCTGCGGAACGAGTATGGATCGAGAAACCAATTCAGATAAAGCCACCGAGAACAGCCCCTGCCGTTAATCGAACCGGAGACCTCTGGTGAAAGGCGAGGGAGATACGCTGCGCCAACCACGTTTCCCTCAAAATGGACTTTGTATAAACCACTCCAGAGTGGTTTATTTCAGAAAATCTCTGTTGACCACAGAAAATCACATCACAGTTGATTCCCTTTCTTTGCATGCTATTTGACTGGTCTTTTTGCATTGCTATTTGACTGGTCTGTCACCGTTAACCTTTTAAACGTAAACGAGTTAAAATTTCACTCCCCAAAAGAGTGAAACTCTGTTTAAACCACGCCAAAATGAGTGGTTTGGTACTTAAAAAGAGCCAATTCCCACTCAAAAAGAGTGAACAATATCACTCAAAAAAGAGTGGAATTTCCCCTCGTTTTTCTCCGCTGGATGGGTTTGTATCCTTAGTTTTCACCCCCACTCCTTCCACCGTTTTTTCCCTTCATTTCCCACTCCATTACACTCCTCCCACTCTTTTCTCCCTCTTTTTTCTTGATTTTTAACTCTTTTGAGTGGAAATTCAACGTCTTTAAGAATGAAGTACAATCCACTCATTTTGGAGTGGTTACGAAGAGTTCAACTCTTTGGGGAGTGAAATTTTCACTCGTTTACATTTAGAGAGTATGAGTCTCAAAAGGAACATTTAGAGAGAACGTTTTGATGTTCATATGGTTCCCCCTTGATAAATAAAATCTTACACATTTGAATTAAAAAAATTACAATGCATTTAATAAAGGTGAATCATGAAGTCCTTGGCATTATTTTGTAATAATTTACTTCCATGATACAGCATTATTTGTGTTTTAAAAGTATTTTTTATTCTTTTCCTAGGGAAAATCATTATCGAGCCATTGAGGGGCTTTGATATTTTTGTTGATAATGGCCCTGTGTCTCTTGACATAATGTCCTTATTTTTAGAGAGATATTTCCCGGCACTAAGGTTGGATTCATCGGCTACGGCTTTCGTGCCGATCTTTGTTGAACAATTCTCATGAATTTTGGTATTGGTGAAATAAACATATTTGCCAATTTTAAATTTTTCCAAAAAGGCAATTTTGGAGATAGGTCCTAATGCATTTTTTTTCAAATTCCCATCAGACTTTTTACAGGGACTGATTTTGGGCCGGTTTGGAAATGGACCAAAATGGGGCAATTTTGTGAAAACTACCCATTTTATTTCATTTCTTTTCGCAAGTATGGAATGAGTTATAACAATGGCGTTTGTTTTTTATGGTTTTGAGAAATATCAAATATCCATAGAATTTTTATATTTCTTATGTCATCATAAATAAGAACAGGTGGTTCGCACCAATAACTCTACCTTTTTTTGCTGAGTATTCTAGAAATACTGAATTTGCACTTTTCAGAATTTTTCCTAAAAGGAACTACACACTCCCTTGGTGAATGATAAGGTGTGCATATGAAAGGAAATCAAATTTAAGAAAATTCTCCACGTTAGTTTTTGCAGATTGGGTGTTTCTATTTTAAATACCGTGGTTTTTATTTTTCCCGAAAATCAATTTTTGCTAAAAAATTAAACACTTGATTTAAAAAAGCCAACGTTAGAATTTAGGTATGTTGTTTATACACATATCCCTGGAGTTTCAGTTTAAAGCACCTTGCCATTTAGGCTGAAAAAAATTTTTTTTTTTTGTTAATTTTAATGAAATTTTTCTTTTTTTAATTTTTAAAAGAATAAAAACCTAAACAAATCGCACTTCTCTAAACTGCAATAAATATGTGGAGGAAGTTCAATCCTTACCATAATCAAGTTTGGACTAAATTGATTTAGGGATTTGATTTTATGGTCATTTTTTCTGTCAGACCATTTTATCCAATGTTCCTACCTTAAGCACTTTGTGGGGTTTAAGTTTCAATTAACCATGAAATCCAACTGTACCAAAATCTTCAACATTCAGAAAATTGTGGTGCGTGTAAAAGATGTGTTTTGCTTTTTAAATTTTGTCAAACAATATTTTGACAAAGTTAACAAATAATAACAACAAGTCAACCAACATAATAAGGCCACATTCACAAAAAAAATGAAAGGGGGTAACCTCTTGTGTTCCTGCTGGATCCTTCATTTTTCAGGCATAACATTTGTTAAACTATTTCATTAGATGTGTAACAAGGAGGGACTGTTCTTCAAAATAGTTAAAAACTTTTTTACTTGGCCTCAAATCTCTCAATCTTATAATCTCCATTTCTCGTAGGCCCTTCCTTTTCCTACTTTTATGCCAGGTCAAAAAGGAAATCCTTTGAATGATGTTTTTCGGTAATTTTTTTACCTTACCACCACGTTTCTTTTGATAAGTAAATAAATTGTTTTTAATTTTTTGTGGTCCCACATGACTTGACCTCACCTTCAACGCTGCCTTACATTGACGTGATCACCACATTCAACAACCAAAATTGAAACATTGGAGGCAAATTGTCACCTGAAGACTTATTGTTCACAGACTTCCGAATTACCCAGGTGCACACATGCACAGGTGCATTTAGCTTTCTCTCTGTCAGTAACTTTTGT
This sequence comes from Ophioderma brevispina, assembly GCA_023653785.1. Lineage (NCBI taxonomy): Eukaryota > Metazoa > Echinodermata > Ophiuroidea > Amphilepidida > Ophiodermatidae > Ophioderma > Ophioderma brevispina. Next base: position 11,722 of record JAMKCH010000427.1, read on the forward strand.
ATCCTGCCATGCACGTGTGCATGTAAATTTAACTTTGTGAATTCATTAACTATGGCAATTTTAGCTTATTTTCATAGAACGGCATTGAATGCTGAAATATAAATTTGAGCCAACTGGTCAATATTAAAGTCTAACAGTACCATAGTCCTGATATGAATAAATGTTAGCAGTACACCAATCCATGTTTACATCCGCATTGTTGCATGTTAATTTTTACGATTGTGCGATGTAAATCTAAAATTGTAATTCGAGCTGATTGTGCCAAATCACCCAGATGTTGTCAATTAATTAAAGTTGAATACCTTTGATAAGTGCAGATTTTCAAAGAAATTGCCGATCATTTTTAGTGAGCTGATAATGTAGAGCCATGATGTTGATGTGGCTTGTTCAAACATTGATCCCTTTTTAGGTTGATAGTCCGATGGTGCTGATTAGGTATATGGTTTGCAATGAAATGTTTAAGACAAACAATTGACAAACTTTCACGCCCTGGCCATTCCAACCGGAAGAAGTTGCAAATATATTGACCAAAATTGAAAATAACAGTTTGCAAACAATTAAACTGACCCATAGGGTATGAAAGTGATTGGACACTCCAACTGTAAAAACATCATGTGCATGATGTCTGCCCGTTACCATTGCTTTGAAGGCAATTAATGTTGAAAAGGGATAATATTAGCATTCACTTGTGTCAATAATGGATGTATTGGAATGTCCATCGCTTCCAAAATAAGGGATCTTCTAGGCATTACTCTCAGGTGTCCCACATAGCTGACAAACGTATCAAACACAAATAAAGAGATTAATGTAATCCAACGCAGTCAGTAATTTTCTTTAGCAACAAAAGCTCAACGCAAATGGGCCTGGAATCGACAGGTTGCATCGCCATTTATAATGTTGGTCACCTACTCATTACAAATGGTCCGTAAGTTAAAAAACATTCAAAAATAATAACAAAAAAATTAACAATATATATCAGTGTCCTCACGGGGGAATTAAAATGAAGATTGAGCTCTAACTGCCTGGCTCATTAAGAAGTCCACGGTGAGCTATGGGTTTCCTGTATACCTTTCATCCGAGCAGTGGACCAAGAAGATGAAGAGAGCCTCTTCAGACATGAGTCATACAATGCATGCTTTTAACCTGCATCTTTTTCCCCCTCCTTTTAAAGCAAGGAATCCACCGAACTACCAGACATTTTCCCTTCCACTGGAGCTGGAATTTAGATACCCTTATTTTTTAAGTCCAAAGAGTGAGTGATATTGGTATTGTTCAGTTGATAGGAAGTCAGACGCCCTTTCCATGATTGTTTGCCTCAATTCTCCTGTGTATTAACTTAAAGTGCTAAGTCCACATTTGCATCTCTTCGCTTTAGGATAATTTTTACAAATTTTTCGCGTTCTCGGCTTTCACGCTCTTTATATTCATAGAATATAAGGTGTGGGCCGCCCCATGACCTTTGACCCCTGGCAACGTGCCTTTGATCTCATCAACTATGAGGGATCGCATGGGGCCCACCCTACGCCCCTATGGGACCTCCCACAAAGTTTTGTTCCAATAACTCCAGATATTTTCCAGTTTAGATGATTTACATTTTTAGCCATTTTTCAACTTGACTCACATGACCTTTACCTTTCAACATGACCTTTGACTCATCAACATATGACGACCTCATTGTGCACCTATGACAGAAGGTTTGGTTCAAGAAGTTTCAACTTTTCAATTGAGGTCAATTGACAAAACTTAATTGTGCCAACAAACAAACACACACATCCACACGCACAACGTATTGCTAAGTGGTCCTGCCCACAAAATCCTCTGCCATAAAAAAACTTTGCGTCATCCCCCTGGCAAGATGGCGGTATGGAACATGACCTAGATGACCTTGTACCTTGGTCCATTAACCTTTGACATCATCCATTTTTGAAGGAACCCCTATTGCCTCTTAACCTAAGTCTGGTTTCAATCGGACTTCAACTTCGAATGAGCCCTGAAAAGAAAAAACCTAACCTGTCAAAAGCTACCCACTGGAACAACACATACATCGGAACCTGCGCACCTCACAATATCCCCCTCTGCTTTTCAATCCAGGGGTATAATCGATAAAAAAGCACAATTTAAATTTTTTCTTGAAACGAAAAAAATATATATATTTCTGAGTTCCCCATGAACGTTTTGCTATACCCATACAACCACCTGCCCATATGAGCCAAAAAAAAAAATGTTTAGGTAGGATCATCGGATAAAATGGTCCTTACAGAAAGTGCCATACAAAAATCAAACCCCCTGAATCAATTTAGTCCCAACTTGACTATGGTTAAGGATTGAACGCTCCTCCACAAATTTTTGCAGTGTATACAAGACTGCATATTTGTTTTGGTGTTTTTATTTTTTTTAAAATTCCTTATTTTTACAATAATAATTTTTCCCTAGCCTAAATGGTAAGTGCCTTTCCTTTAAACTTTAGGATGTTGTATAAACAAAATACCTAAAATCTCATGTGGCCTTTTTTATAAGTGTTTAATTCTTTAGATAAAAAAATGTTTAGGACAATAATTTTAGGGAAATTAGAAACGCTTATTATTGCAAATAGAAACACTCAATCTGCCAAATCTAACGTGAGAATTTTTCTTAAAAAATTGAATTTTCCTTTTTCATATGGCAACTGTATTCACATCACCAAGGGAGTATATTTTCTTCTAGGAAAAATAGAAAAGTGAATACTTCAGTATTTCTAGAAATCCACTTCAACAAAAAAGTGTTGATGCTACCACCCCTTCCTTTGTTTTTTGATGATAACAGAAAAATAAAAAATTGTAATGGAAGTTGATATTTCTTTAAAAACATTAAAAACCAACCACCACTCTTATAACTCTCAATTACTTGAGAACATAATTGCAATAAAATGTGTAGTTTTTTCAAAAAATTGGCCCATTTTGGTCATTTTTTATACTGCCTAAATCATGCCCCAGTACAAAGTCTATGGCTTTAAAACTATTACGTGCCTCTCTAAATATGCCTTTTTTGGTGACAAAATTAAAATTTGGCACAACACGTTTCCTTTAACACAATACCAACAGTTCATGAGAATTTCAAACACGATCTGGGCACGAGCCGTACCGATAATCCTACCTTAAAGTGAAATATGCGCAATAATTCTCCCCAAAAGATAATTGACTGAGAGCACTAAAATCTTTTCTGCTAGGTCAATTGTGTTATCTTTACGAATTACTTCTGCAAATTCTCTGTGAGGGTTTTAATTAATCCTTTAACAACCCTTTAATAATTTGCAACTAAATTATTGCACCGTTCAACTCTTAACCCTATATGGCCCTAGGCTTGACCATCAACATCTGTGGCCATTTTCTTACTAACTTCACCACCATATATCCAGATACTGGCATTGTTCAACCTTTTTTTCAAACCAAAGTCCCTAGAAACATAGTTCACCATGCTAAATTTGACTCACATGGACAATCCCCCAGCTTTTGCAGTGCACAATGTTTTTGCAAAATTTCATCCATCTTTAATCTCACGAGCCTAACAAATCAATTATCAGGCAATTAATTGAGGGGAAATGAACCTCCTCGTAAAGAGAGATGATCTTTCTTTGGTGGGGATCTTGACACATGCAAGCACTTAAATTTTAAAATTAGGTGTTTTTAATTGTTCATGTACCAATTTTAGGCATTTTAAAGGAATTTATAAATTGGTTCATCATGGTATTGTTTGACTTGAAAGTGAAAGGTAAAGTACTTTGTATTTTGGTATTTAATGCTCATTTTTCCTTCTTTTCCCTAACCTGACAACCCTGACGTTGGTTTCATATCCTATCTCCCAGGGAACTGAAAGAATGAGGGAAGGGGAAGAAGAAAATTTGGCAAATTCGGGTGGATTCGAACCCAATGGCCCTTCGGGCCCAGCCCCATGACCGAGGATACCACTCTACCGGCTGTGCGCTGGCCCTCAGCACTTTCGTGGCCCATATGAATTCTTGGTTTGATGACAAATCATCCTACTTTCTCTGGAACTTAGTGCATTTTGTCTCAATGAACACCGTGGTGTTTGGTGAGATTCAGTTGTTCTATGGTTAATGTCGAATTTTTATCTTTTGGTAGTCTATTTTGTTTTCCCAATCCAATACTTACTCAATGTTTTAAATTTTTTGTCTTATTTTTGTAACTGTTTTTTTGTTTTTATTAATTATGTATTTATTGCAAATTTCTTGACATTTTAGACGTAACCGCTCGCTTCCCTGCCAAAAAAGCACACCACTGTGTTTGCACGCAGACGCAGTACACGCAACCATCAACCGCGCACCGTTTGTTTATGTCCAAGAAATTATGGCCCAGAGTATAGCCCACTGATCTTTTCTCTGATGTTCACAAAGTATAATGTGACTCAATAGTATGTCATCTTCATTGGTGTACTCTTGAAGTATCTCTTACCATGTCTCTAATTGGCTATGTAACCTTAAACAATCACAGCCCATTTTTTGAAGACGCGCCCCTAAATTTCAAAATTTAAAAAGGGGAAAATTTTGCACAGTTGTGTTGGAATTGTCTAGTAAACTACACCGACGATTGTAATTGCTAAACAAGGCGTTCCTTGAACCATTAGTGTCGCCTGGTTACGCGTTCACTTGCTTTATGATGAAGTTTGCAAATATTATTACCAAGAGAACAATGCACTGAGCAACAGTGTTATAGCGAAATTAACTCGAGTTGAAGTAAATACATGCGGCCGTTGGACCGCTGTGTCGTCTGCCATCGCATTTGTGAATGGGGACAGGTCGCACATGAGGTCACCAAGGGTACAAGAGGTCACCAAGGTCACATGGTCACCAAGTCCATGGGTCCCCAAGGTCCTGGGGTCACAAAGGCACATGGGTCACCAAGGTACATGGGGTCACCGAGTCCCATGGGGTGTCACCGAGGTCACTAGGGTCCCAAAGGTCGCATAGGGTCACACGGTTATATGGGTCACAAAGGTCACATGGGTTCACCAAGGTCACATGGGGGTCACTGAAGTTCAAGGGGTCACACCACCACAGGTCACCAAGGTGTCACACGAGGTCACCAAAGTCACATATGTCACCCCGCCCCTTGCCCCTCGCCCGACGCACCCTACCCCGAACGCCACCGACCTCCGACCCCAACCCAAAATGCACACTCCCCCGACCCCTTCCCCCTCTCCCACTTACCCCCCACCCTTCCCCTCCCTTCCCACACAGATGATGGCATATAGTTTTTTCATGTAGCAAAGGAATTTGCATATCCGATTTACCATTTTAGCGATACAGCAATTATCTATAATTAGCTCATTTGGCAATACCTAAGCCACATGTATCAGGAATTTTCAAATGGCAAGAAGAAGCGCACCATAATGGGTTTTTGTACAGTGAAGGAATTTTGCCATAGCCGATGTACCGTTGCAAAAATATAGCATTAACGGCTGATTTTTGCATATCAATTAGCTCTTTGCATATGTAATTCGCCCGAAATAGGCCCAACATCTAATCAGGGTGAGAACTCTTTAACCCGCCTCCTTCCACCAAATTACATGCTTATAACCCGCCCTTACAGAACCCCAGATAACTTGGCACACCAGCCTTGAGGGGAAAGGGTTGTCATTTTGACCGTGCCAAAATAAGCTAATTATATTCATGAATATGCAAATAAATGCAATCAATAGCTACACATAATATTTTGGCACCCTCACTTTATCACCCTACCAAGTGTGAAGTAAATCGGATTAGCGTTTAAAGCCAGCAATGCCTTTCAAAAAAGGTTAACCGAAATGTCTGAAATATGCACATCAGCTAATTAAAATCATGAATATGCAAAAAATGCAGCCAAAAGCTACAACATGATATTGGCACATCACTCTAATCATCCTATCAGTTTGAAGTAAATCGGGATAGCGTTTAGCCTGCAGGGCGCATTGTTAAAAAGTAACCGAGTCAATACGACGACATACGACGGACATACGGACTGAATTTAGTATGTGCTCCATGAACATTCGTTCAGAGCGAACACAAAAATGTGTATTTTCATAAAAAGCGTTTTTAATAAGAATTGGGATCCCTGATTGGAATTTAATGCAGACCTGTGAGGGGTGTTTTTTGAGGAAAAAAGCTGAAAAAAAAAGCTGAAACCTAGCGTAAAGCTAGGTAAGCAAGGTAAAAAAAATAGGCTGAAAATATGAAAAGAAAAAGCTAAATTATTCGACTCTTGAAAGCATGAAAAAGCTGAAATCAGCTAAAAAGCTGAAACTCTCACAGGCCTGCTTAATGTTGGGATCTGGTTCAACGCGCCAAATTTCTGTCCGGTCCATGGTGAAATATTCGAAAATAGTGCCACCTCATGAAAATGACTTCCAACGTGACTTGCCTGAACCGAACGGAACAACTAAAGGATGAGCTACACCCTTCTATGGTGCATTGTCCGATTTCTCGGCTATTTCATATTGAGGAAGTTTTCCAGCACCATTTAAATTATTATCGTCCGATCTCCAATTTATTATTCTGAGTAACAAAATTCTTATTTTGTGACCCATAGAGTAATGTTTAGCTCTAGTTTCACAGGTATTGTTTACTAGCCATTACCAATGTACCTGTGGCAAAATCTCAAATAATCCGGAAATTGGGGAGGCTTCCAACAATCTGCTGTTTATGCTTAACCTTATTAATAACCAATCAATTCTGGTATAGTGCCTAAGGGGTTGACTTTGCAGAATTATCAAAATTATATCCCTTCATCGGACTTCCTTACATGACAAGTCCCGAAGCTGACCTCCAATTTAACATTTAATTTAATTCTATATTAAAAAACAAGCCGGTTCTCGAACCACAAGTCTCGCCTGCTTTCGCGTATAGCTTGTCAGACAATAGGCAGCACACACCAATTGCAACCTGTAACAGGGTGTTTCCCAAAAAAGTTGTGCAAGCAGATACATACAGTGGAGGATTGCATAGATACCCCTCCACAACACCTACCCCATCCCCTACGCAACACCCCACTTCCCCACTCCCCACACCCCGCACAACCCACGCCTCCGCCCCAATAACCCTGCAACCCCCACCTCGCCATTAACACCCCACCCTCCACAACACCCCACAACCCCACCCCCCCTCCACCCCCTCCCCAACACCCCTCAATCACCCCCCCCCTCCCCAGACACGCCCAGCCCCTCCTCCCCTCCACCTTGCAACACCCCACACCCTCCGCAATCACCACACCCCCTCCCCAACACCTCGCCACACCCCACCCCAACACCCCTCAACAACCCCACCCCAACAAACCGCGCAACACCCCAACCCCGCTCCCCAACACCCCGCAAAACCCCACCCTTTACCCTTCCCCAACACCCCTCAATAACACCCCAAAAAGAACCACCCCCATCTCCCCAACACCCCGCAACATCCACAACACCACACCCCTCTCCAACCCCCACCTGTTCTCACAACACCCCACTCCCCCTCTTCCTCCCCACCACAACAAACAACCCTACAACCCACGAACAAAAAACAAGAAAAACCGAAAACCACCTGCACCACACCCCCCTCCCCCACACACCCGGCAACCACTACCCCACCCCCTCCACCCCCACGCTCGTCCTCAAAACCCCCCCCCCCTTCCCCACCCCGCCTCCCCTCCCCCCCGCCGCCCTTCCCCCACCCCCACCCTCCCTACCCCCCCCCGTCACCCCCCCCCCTTCCCTGCCCCCCCCCCCCGCCCCCCTCCCCCGCCTCCCCCCAGGCCGCTCCTCCGCCCGAGGCGTGGACCCCCCTCCCCCCCTTCCCAACACCCCTCAAAACCCCCTCCCCCTCCAACACCCTCAATATACTCCCAACCTGCCTTCTCCCCAACACCCCCAATACCGGCCCCCTCTGCCCTCCCAACCCCCGCCAAACCCCAACACCTCCCCAACACCCATCCCCCGCCCAATACTCACCCAGCCCCCCCCTCCCCCACCCCCTCCTCCCCCCCGGCCCCCCCCCTCCCCCAACCCGCACCTCACATACCCCAACCCCCTCGCCCCACCCCGCTACGACCCCCCCCCCTTCACTGCCCCGCACCCCCCCCTCCCCCCCACACGCCCCTGCCCCCCCCCCTCGCCGCTCCCTCCCCACCCCCCCTCCCACCCCGCCGGCCCCTCGCCCCCGACCCCGCCACTACCCCACCCCCCCATCACCCCCCTCCCGTCCCTACCTTGAAGTTCTTCTCCTCACTCCCCCCCCACCTCCCCCCACCTCCCCGCTCCATCCCCCTACCCAGATGTGTCGCCCCTCCGGCCCCGCCTCCTCCCCCCACCCCCCGTCCCCCCCCCCGGCCCTCCCCCCAACCCCACGCCCCCCCCCCCTCGCCCCCCACCCCCCCGACCGCCACCACAGCCTGCCACGGGGAGGGCCCCCCACCCCCCCCCCCCCCCCTCCCCGTACCCCACCCCCCGGTACTGGGTCTTCCGCGCCCCCCCTTCCCTCCCCCCGTGTGCCACCCCCGCGTCCCTCACCCCCCCCCCCCTCTCCCCCCCCACCCACCGCCTCCCCTCCCCCCTCCCCCTCCCCCGCCCGTCTCCGGCCCCCTCCCTCCCCCCCCTGACCTCCCCCCGCCCTCCACCCCCTTCTCCCCCCCCCTCCACAATCCCCCCCTCCAACACCCCACACCGCTCCCAACACCCCCCTGCTCCATGTAACGCAGAAATTGCATATCCAATGTAACATTTAAGAGATACAGCATTACACTATTTAATTCAGATAATTGCATAACAAAAATGATTGCCCACCTTTTTAATTGCCCACGCTCACTTTGAATCGAATTAATAATTCACACAAAAATGCCAGACTAGTCCTTTCATGCATGGAAGGAATTTTGCCTATCCGATTACCGTTCGCGATAAGCACCATTATGCATATTTACTTTAGTCTCATTTGCATACCTAAGCCGCCGGCCAATACACATACTTTCAAATTGGCAAAAAAGATGCGCACCCAATACAACAGGCTTTCATGCAGTGAAGAATGTTTTGTGTATCCGCTGTACCGTTTAATTAAAAGATCTAGCAATTAACGCAGATTTTATGCATATTAATTTGCTCATTTTTTTCTTTTTAGTATTTTACTTTTTTATGCCCAAAATCTAATCAGGTCGAGAACTCTCAACCCGCTCTCCCTTAATACACCAAGGTACATCCTTATATGCCTTACGGAACTCTAGATAACTTTACACAAGCTTTTTTTCTTTTTTGTTTTCTGTAATCGGCCAAATTAGTAAATTATGCAAAGTAGAAACCTTAATTAGCAGATTTTTTTGCCCAAAATCCACTTTGAGACGCCAATTTTGATTCACCCAATAGATTCTAGCATAGTATTCTTTTCATGCAGCTAAGGAATTGCCTATTATCCGATTTACGTTTTCAGAGATACAGTAATGATGCATATTTAATTAGCTCATTTGCATCCTAAGCCGCATGGCACTCAAGCACTTTCCAATTGCAAAAAGATGCGCATCCATGATAGGCTTTCATGCTGCAGTATGTTTCCATAGCCGATGTTACCTTTTAAAAAATTCTAAACAATTACCTATTTTTTTGCATCTTAATTAGCTCATTTGCATACTTAATTTCCTTCCCCGAAATACCGCCGAAATCTAAATCAGCAATTCGAGAACTCTCCAGCCGCTCTTCCACCAAGTTACAATTCATCATAAGAATATACGCCTTCTACGGGGGGAAAAACTCCATAAAAACTTACCAGCCTTGCAGAAAAATTTTTCATAAATTATGCAAATTAGATACTTATTATCATATGTTACGGCCCAAAAATCTAAGCAGGCGACTCGTGGACTCTGCTTCTTTCCACCCGTTACAATCGCCGGTAGCCCCTTAAACGGAACTCCAGATAAATCGTACACAAGACGGACACTGACGGCGAGCACACAAGCAGCATGACAGACAGACAGACGGACGTGACGTACAGACCACAAACAGACAACAGACAGACAGACAGACAAGTGGTTACTAAGTCGCTTCCGAACAAAGTTCGGCGAGACAAACGCAAGTGCCAATCCCAATACAAAGTAAAATTACCACTATCAACAATCTGTAATATGGGTGATCACAATTATCTGAAGCTTACTAATTTTCAATATACACTCATTTTTTGACAAACATTTCTGTGCCAAAAATTGAACAATGCAGCAACACAAACTGGCATGTGTCACAGGTCACATCACCACAAAAATAAACAGTAAGAGTGAACAAAAAATAACTGTATACCGCCACCTTTACCGCAAATTAATTCCACCATTGTGTCACAGTGCGTGTAATCAAAAGAGAACAGAGAAGCCTAGGGTCAATGGGAATCTTTTTCATAACAAACAACATTTTTTGGCCTCCCAAGACCTTTGGCACATGTATTTCTAATCACTTGTGGGGCCTCATGTAATTCTTGGCTCTGCCAAGGGTGAGGTCATCGTTCCGGAACTACTTTCTTTCACTCCTCAGGCCCCAAATGCTAAAGAGGTCCTATCTTTTCTGACCACTACCGCCACTGCTCTGGTGTGGTGGGCTTAGCCTCGTGTACGTGTGCTATCAATGGCTTGCTGTGCATACAGGCCAGTGCTACTGCACAGTCCATTAAATAAATATAAGGGCAAATTTTGTAATTCAATTATAGATTTCCCCTCTTTCTTTTTGTGATACTGTGCACTATTATGATTAAAGTACTGTGATTATGTTCACTACTAACTCTCGCCGCATATGTGTGCAATGAATATGGAGAGTGACAGCTCCGTGCAGTCACTGGCTGCATAATGTTGCATGAATGGCCCATGTGTTTGCGATTATAAATTATCGGGATATTGGCATTTGATCTAGAATTGCTGTCCTCCTTTCATAACAAATGCATTGAAATGTCAACCTGTAACAAGAAGGGCCCACTGCTTAGCATGATTTTCTCTTGTTTTTGCTACTCTGGTGTTGACCAAGCAAAAGAAACAATGTGTACAGGGGTCTTTCAGCAGCATTCAAATTCTTGCCCTATATTATAAGCAGCACTGCACCAAAAGCCGGCACATTACATTTGAATATAGCAGTGATCAGATTTCAGCGCGCTAAGATGCAAGCATACATAAACTAGCTCCTTTTGTTGGCTATGTCATATTATACATGCATGACCCAATTTTGTGTATGGACATTTAACTAATCGTGCAGGGAGGGAGCCCCATTTACAGCACAGCCACAAGTGGTCAAAATGCTAGAATTATCCAAGTCTTTTTAGTAAGATAGGTTTTGAATTTTCTCTTTCTCTCTACTTCCCTTTTTAAAAAGAAAAAAAAGGAAAAGATATATCGGCCTTGTCTTGTCAGGTGACGGCTGACGTCAACACCGGGTCACTTGACCAGTGTGTAAATATAAATTTCCGATCCCTGCATTGTCAACACTGACGGTTTGATTAATCTATTTTATCTTGCCGTTTGGATATGAACACAAATTTGCATCAAAAAACAACACGTTGGTTGGCATACAAAATGTTTCTTGATCAGTCTCATTTAATTGACTTTTGCTAGTACCTTTTAAAAAACAAAGAATATGCCAACATCAAGCTGATTATCAGGAGTTTTAAATTTCATATTCTAAATTCATGAAGGACAAAACAGGTTAAAACTTCAGAATAATATTCTAAAATGGGATTTGTGGGCATATATTCCACCCCTGCATAGCACCAAGGCTGGAAAACATGCAAAATTTCCCAGGAATACAATCCCAATTTCCCTCCAAGATTTCAAAATTTCCCCTTCAATTCTTATTTCTTTATTTAAGGACAAAAATTTCCCTCCAAATATCAAAATTTCCCGGGAATGTCATTCCCAAATTCCCCACTTTTTCCACGCCTGCATGAGACTACAAGCCATATTACCTAACAGCAGATGCAAGGATCACAGTAAAGGATACTAACCTAAATGTTAAAGTGTTCTCAGTGAAAGACATTTTCTTTCAATGTTTTTCTCCCCAATAGATCCAGGGTTAACTGAATGCTTAGTACGGGTGCTTGTACCTCATGAATATTCACATTATTATTTTTTAAATGGTAAATTATTTTTGCCCAAAATTTTATGTAATTGCCTAAATATTAGTCAACTATTTTGAGTGAAAAAAATCAAATCAGCCATGGCTTTATTATGCTAATTTGCATAATTAAGCATTTTGGTGGCGCTATTCAAAATTTGTCTTGCCCCTTAAATTGTACTCGAATAACTTATTAAAATTATTATGTCAGCAATGTAAATGTATTTATGTTCTCCTATTATGAGCCATATTTTATGGAAAAGGTCCTTGCGCGTTGCAAAAATTGGTTTTTGGACCACCATCTTGAAACGGTAGAACCGATTTTCATTTTTTTTCTTATGTGGTCGTGTTGATGTACCCCATCAATGACCAGAGTTTTGGTAAAAAAATCCACCGGCAAAGTGGTTTTCAGAGGGAGGGTCCATGTGGACTCCTTATACACTAACAGGAGTGCACAAGGCCAAATACACTTAAAGGCACTATCAGTGATTTGTCAGTCATAGTCATATTTATTTCCATCAGATAAAAAACACCAAAAAGAACAGAAAAAATAACTTATATTAAAACATATTAAGATGGAGGAGGAGCAACTGAAAGCAAAAAATGCCTGAAAATGTTGATCCCCCTTAATTTAAGTTCTAAAAAACTAAACAATATTAAAAACCGGGGGGGGGGGGTTCTTAGAGTCCAAACGCCTTACGGAGACAAAGGCCACTGGATCGGGTCGCAAAATCAGCCGTCTGGTATAACTATGACCCCTTTTTTTCACACTGGTATAATTATGACCCCTTTGTTTTCACACAATAATGGTATAATTATCGGTGTTGATTTGATGTTGTTGGTATAATTTTGGGTACGCATCCGCGATGGTGATATATAGCCTGTGAATGTAGTCAGCTCTACGCAGAATTCGACATCGTATTGATTTTGCAAACTTTTTTAGTCATCATAATTATTGTAATCTCGGTTTTGTTTACGTATATCGCTGGTTTCATGTTACTTTCGTCGTGGCCTTCAACATTGCACACCAAGTCGCAAAGGAAAATAAAGCACTTTGACTTTTTTTAACAAAATTTGACAAATAGTAATTTTTAATGGCGACTCTAGTCACTGTTAGTACTCAAAGGATTAAGTATGTGTGCCTAATCTAAAACATACATTTGCAGATTTGATCTACCTTAGATGAAATCAGCAATTCTATATTTTCTGTCCATAAACGGAAATTACAACAGAAACTTGGGACAATCCACTTTTCTATAGGATATCTAGGAACTATAATAAAAAATATCAAAAGCAATTAATTATTACGATGCAAAGTTAAAACCTGTGCAAGATTCCCCTGGTGGGGGTCATAGTGAATATGCAAATGAGCTCATTAATGTGCATAAATAATGATAACAGTGCACATGGGTATTACTTATGCATGCACCACTATCCACATACCAATTTTTGTCAAATTTGGACGAAATGGGATCTGGTAGAAGTTCACTTCTTTATTAATGAGCCAATATGCAAATGCGCTCATTATTATGCACAAATAATGATAACACAATGCACAGGTATTACATGTATGCACCCCACTACCCACATACCAAGTTTGTCAAATTTGGACATTGGGATAAAGAAAATTAACCTTTAACCTAACCAAAACCCAACTTGTGACCAACAACCTAACTGGAGAGTGGGGTCAAAAGTCACATAAATGTCATAAGAGGTCAATGTGTGCACACCCTATATTAGCTGACTCAGTGGTTCCTGTGACCAAGTATATGAAGTTAATATGGCAAAGCATACAAGAATAACAACACAAACCAGTCAACTTAACCAAAAGGGAACACATCTGCTGTTGCAAAATTAGTTTTTGCAGGTCTTCTGGGAACCAGTTTTCAATAATTTTTCCATTTTCCATCAGTTTTTGTGCATGTGCGAGGGTAAATTTCCCATTTTTCAGAGTGTAACTTATCATTTTACTTTTATAACAAGAATTATTGTATATTGAGGCCCTACATACATACATGTAAATTGAAGGAAAATATATTATGGTATGCTAAAATCCAAGAAAATAAAGGAATTTTACAGATACTTGCAGCCCACGTACGTACATGTCCTCATCATCATCAAGCCTCAAACATGTAAGATCAGGTCAGTAGTATTTTGTATTTTTGGCTCTTCAAATTGAATAATTAAGTTTATGGTTGTATTCATGGCTATAGCTTGCAGTAAGGGGACACACCACTAACTCAACCATTGAAATGCACATAAATATGCCATGCTTCACACAAAGAGCATGAACCATGGCATATTTCCACCCATGTGACAATATTTTTGATATTTCGCTTGCATCGATGTCTTTAACTAATGGGCCATTCTTTGGAAAGTCACACACATGACCAAACTTTATTTGCCTCCCATGACAAAACAACCTATCTAGCGAAAGTAGAAATATTATTTTTGGTTAGGTTTGGACATAATTTAACCAAAAACAATGTTTCTACTTTGGTTGTGTCATGGGAGGCAAATAAATTTCAGTCACGAGCGTGACTTCCCCAAGAATGGCCCAAATGTGAACATTTAAAATGGCTTTTTGATACACTTTTTATTTGAACTTTTAAGATAAAATACATTTGATCAGCACCATCACAAACTTCAGATAGCACTCCTGCCTTCATACCAGGTCTGCATTTTGACACTCAATGGCCATACGCATGCAATTTGGAACATTTTCTTAAAGGCTGACTCAGAGATTTCCTGAGGAGGGTGCCCTCAATTTCCAAAAAAATTGTGTGTTTTGCATGTACATAATGCTTGTCCATATACTAATCACTGTGTGAAATTGCTAAGCTTAAATCGAATTCCTTCATATAGAAAATCACAACTTTGTTATAAAATTCCGGATCCGGAATTTTTGTTATACACAGTATCCTATGGGACGTAATACTACACATAATATTTCAAAATCTCTGAGTCAGACTTTAACAGATTTAGAATATTGGGGTCCTATTCAATCCTTTTCCTAAAAACAAGAACAAGTCCTGTAAACTTGGCTCTCTCAGGATGCTCATTTTGCAAGCATGATTGTTTTATCGGGACTATCAAGGGTTACACCCAGAGGGGGTTTGAGTCAATCCCACAATGCACCAGTTTTGGGAAATTTCACCTCAATAGGGTCATGTGATCACATAAAAATCCTATTCTTAACACATAAAAACCCTGACTTTAACGCTTATTTTAGCCCATAAAGAGTTAGTACTTAGGGAATTTTTTTGCATGATTATGAAATGTCTTGTGGTTCTTAAACTTTTGGAACACTTTATCCCTAAGTACTGACATGTGTTTAGTACAGTATGGTATAGGCATTGCTATGCATCATGGGATTGATTCAAAACACCCTCTGGGTTACACCCAAGGCAGGATTTAGTGGTGTGCCCCATAGAAGCACTTCCTCAAATCTCTCACATGAAAATCAAGTCCATGAAAAAAAAATGACTTTACTTCATTTCAACATTTTTAAACAAAATATAATAGCTTGTAAAAGAATGAAAAAAGTGCCAAGGTTTTTATTTTATAAATAAACAGATAAGACATCACACAACTTAATTTTCTTACAGTTCATCTGGCTTAACGTATAAATGTCATCACTTATGCAGCTACTTTACCCACGTATCATACAAGTCAATTTCATCCACTCATGATTACATCTTCAACTTTCTGTGATGCCCACATTTGAAGCTGTACAAAAGCAATGGCGTCATTTCATCCTTTTAGATTAAAGGCCGACTCAGAGATTTCCTGAGGATGGCGCCCTCATAAACCCGCGTTTTTTGCATGTACATAATGCTTGTCCCCATAACAATCACTGGGTGAAATAGCCAAGTTCAGATCCTTCCTATAGAAAATAACAACTTTATGATAAAATTCCAGATCCAGAATTTTGCTATACACAGTATGCTTATGATCTATTATGATAATAGGCCACATGTATAGTATTTCACAGTGAAGGTGCACCTACAAAACAGTCTATGGAAACACAGATAGGGAGTTCAGGATAAGACACTCTTTGATTTTTGGGTGGGAATGTATTTGTCTGTCAGTGTGTCTGACCGCGTCTATCTTCTCGGAGGATCACACTTTCCTGAAACTTGGTGGGTGGGTGCCCCTTGACCTTCCGAAGACCGAGTAAATTTTGGTTAGTGGATCAAAGATCATTGGGGGTAATTCAAGGTCAAATGGGGGTAAATGTTGGTTTCTCGGAAACCGAGGGTCGCACGCTCCTGTTCCTTTAAGGCCGACTCAGATTTCCCGATGAGGGCGCACTCAATTTTCAAACAAATCGTGTTTGCTTGTCCATATACTAAACATTGTGCAAAATAACTAAGCTCAAATCAAAGTCCTTCATATGGAAAATCACAACTTTGTTATACACGGTATCCTATGGCACTGTTATACTGTGCATAAGTGTTTACTGCATGAAAACGGAAAGTCGGGTTCATCTCTAACTTTGGAATTAAGCATTTTAGGTTACTATCTTTAGTTATCTATATATATTAATACCGGTGGTCTGTCACGCGAAACCCGGGGACCGCCTAGTACTGCCTATACTACACATAAATGTTTACTACATCGAAATTAAAAATCTGTTTTATCCCAACTTTGGAATTGAGAATTTTAGGTAACTATCTTTAGTTCTTGTTGGCCATTTTTAATTAAAGCATCAAAAAAATAATAAATTTCGGCCTATCTCCACGCAAACACAATTCATTTTTCTGAATGCGAATTAAAAAGCAGTATAAGTGTAAACAACTACAACACTAATTAATTTATGCTAAATCTTAGTTGTCATTGAAATAAAAGTGAATTTGATAATGATTTTAGCCCAGTATAAATGCCATCTATGACAAAACATCAAACAAGTGTTTTCTTGCTTAGTCTGATTTGTGGAAAGTGAACAAAAAAAAAAAAAAAAAAAATTGGAATTAAGCATTTTAGGTTACTATCTTTAGTTATCTATATATATTAATACCGGTGGTCTGTCACGCGAAACCCGGGGACCGCCTAGTACTGCCTATACTACACATAAATGTTTACTACATCGAAATTAAAAATCTGTTTTATCCCAACTTTGGAATTGAGAATTTTAGGTAACTATCTTTAGTTCTTGTTGGCCATTTTTAATTAAAGCATCAAAAAAATAATAAATTTCGGCCTATCTCCACGCAAACACATAATTCATTTTTCTGAATGCGAATTAAAAAGCAGTATAAGTGTAAACAACTACAACACTAATTCATTTATGCTAAATCTTAGTTATAAATGCCATCTATGACAAAACATCAAACAAGTGTTTTCTTGCTTAGTCTGATTTGTGGAAAGTGAACATATTAACAATAACTGCATTCATGACCTTAGCAATGTGCAACAGAGCATCACCATGCACATAACAATACAATGAGTATTGAACCAACCTACTTTCATGACAAAGAAAAGTAATCTCACAGAAATCACAGGTATTATCTGAGAGTGACAAATAAGGACATCATGGAATTACCCATATGGTATTTCTTTCAATGCCATTATTTTTATGTTTCTTTTTTTCATTATTCAATGTTACTTCAACCTGACAGCCGGGACACTGTAATGTCCAAGGGGGTGAAGCCCAATCAAAACCAGTCGTCTGTGCTGGGCGCTGACATTTTGAATATTGCACGGAATAATTATTAGTTTGGGTGCTTGTATACACACATAATGTCTATTCGATACAAACAATCCGGCAAAATATCAGTTGTTGGATGTTGGGTGCTATTGGGTGGTTAAATTTTGTCCTACCCATGGCCACACAACGAATGAAATGACACGTCAGTCGTCTTGATTTAAATAAACCGCCTCAATGAATACATCTTTTCACCTAAGCGCGCATTGCATTATGGGAAAAAGAGTATCTGAGCACAATGATCCAGGTGCACTATTATTACACCTGGCCACCTCTAACACATATCAATTTGTATCACTACCGATTAGTGTATATGCAAAGCGGCACCCACAGTATGTGGAAGAAGCGGAGGCAGCCATTGCTTTCTATTGTGGTCGGCAAAACATGCAAGACGATGAATTTCTAAAGATGACGTAACACTTTACCTCTATCTATATAGAACCTCTTTGGTAATGTCTCAGTTGACAGTATATTGAAATATCCATTTGCTTACAAAATAGAGCATGCTTATAGT
This sequence comes from Ophioderma brevispina, assembly GCA_023653785.1. NCBI lineage: Eukaryota > Metazoa > Echinodermata > Ophiuroidea > Amphilepidida > Ophiodermatidae > Ophioderma > Ophioderma brevispina. The sequence continues at coordinate 30,012 of JAMKCH010000427.1, forward strand.
GCCATTGCACCAAGCCATTATATTTTTATTATCAGACCAAACACATCTCTAAACATGTCGAATATCTGAGCACTAGCTGTTTGGTTTCTGGACGCCGGATGTTTGGTTTCTGAACGCCATGTGTTTGGTTTCTGGGCGCAGGGTGTTTGGTTGCTGGGCATTGACCCTCTAAGCACTACCTTGCCTTCACTTTCTGAACGCTGTTTTTACAGTGTACCGGTTAAGCCAACATGTGTATCAGACTTACCTCTGTTTTTGTTTAACTCTGTAATATGTTTTGTATGTTTTCTCGTGTATTTGTTGGATGCACCGCCAAGAAGCGAGTGCCACTGTTGTAAAAGTGTAATTCCAAATAAATTATTATTATTATTACCTTTTTGTATTGTTGAAAAATGTTTGTGTGTGTGTGTTTTTTTTTCCCACCGGCAGTGTCCTGGATAGATTTTGTTGAATATTGAACAAAATCTTTTAGTGACTGAATTTTCACTTCAAAAAAAAGTTTTTGAGATTGAGTGAGAGAGTGAGAGTGAGAGAGAGAGACAGAGTGAGAGAGAGAGAGAGAAATATCAAATTTTGTGGTTTCAGTTTCAGATAGACTTTGTACAGGGACTGAATGGCAGGCACTATGCAAAATGGACAAATATTATTTTATGACAATTATGTTGTAATAGAGCTCAAATTATTCCTTTGAGTACAACAAGGCGAACTCGTATTTACGCGATGCGTAAAATATGTCCCCGCCGAATATTGCGATCACTAAGTGACGACTAAAACTACACCAGTCCACCCTTAATTTTGGCCACCACTAGCTCGCCAAAAAAAAAAAAAAAAAAAAAAAGTTCAATTCGTCGTAAAGAGAGTACCGGTTTCCAAAATCATACCTTTATTCTCATTCTTAAACAGCTTTATCATTTAAGGTAATCTTTAACCACAACAACAAGAAAGGACTGCCATCACCCAGTGAAAACAATCGAACAACCCGCTGAAAATGAACGCAACGATCATACGCAACGAGACGCAACGTTGGCAGGCCCGCGCGAAAGTAGCAAAACGCGGTATCACGCGAGCGCTTCAACCTAAAAATAACTTCAATACGCAGCGCGTACTACCTGGGTTCAATTAAACGAATTGAACCCGGGCATCAGCCAATGAAATTGCTTACATTTTCATAGCTGTTTAAGAATACATGGTTAGTAGGGGGGTTTCCCCTCCTACAATATACCCAAGTTTGGCTGCTCTAGCTCATCCAGAAAAAAAGATATGCCCAAATGTTCCAGGGTTAACATTTTTATCACGGACATACATACATACAGCAATATTGACCTTTTCCCCTACCCCCTGACAGACCCAGGGGAGGACCCTGGGGGTATGAATTACATGGTTAGTAGGGGGCTTTCCCCTCCTACAATATACCCAAGTTTGGCTGCTCTAGCTCATCCAGAAAAAAAAAATATGCCCAAATGTTCCAGGGTTAACATTTTTATCACCCAAATGTTCCAGGGTTAACATTTTTATCACGGACATACATACGGACATACGGACGGAGCCCATTTTATAGTCCCCTCCCGAACTTCGTTCGGCGGGGACAAAAATCAACAGTATAATATACATGTGGTGCTTTGTAACCGATATATTTGAAAAAAATATCCTAAAGGTTTTTTGTTTATTCAACAAAGGTCAAATATTAAAAATGTTGATTGAATTTATAAATATTTCAAAATATTTGTTTGGACATGAAGATTGTACACTTTAAGCATTTGCTCCTCATTATAAGGGAGGGGGGAACATTCTCCCATACACATCTATGGGGATTGTTAACATTGTACACTCTCCCTATAAAAATGCAAAATCAAATGAATATTGGAAATCAGTATTTTCAAATGATTTTTTATTGATATTTTTAAAAAAAAAAAAGGGCATTTTAAACAATTGGCATTTTTGAATAAACAAATTACCTTTATCATATTTCCCCTATTTTATGAAAACTTAAGCAACCAATGAATGAGCAAAATAATGAGAATGGTAGTAGAGACAAAGCGGGCTGAAGTGGGCTAGAGCTTAAATATTTGGAAGCTGCATATTAAATGGTTAGTGAAATGAATGTATGAATAATTTTAACCAAGCTGCAGCTGAAATGGATAAATTTGAAATGCAAATGCAATCAAATGACAGAGTTCAATATATTCTATCCTCATACAAGTACGATATAAATTTGGATGGATTTGAGAGCAATACTCTAAGTAAATGGTCGAACTATTTTTTTTTTAATTGTGCAAGGCCCACAGTGACGAGCACACATAACTCATACTAACAATTACTAAGGAGTATTGTGAGAAAAAATCCATCCATTTTTTTTTTCAAAATCTTGTGTCCTTTATTACTATACACATTTAAGTTTAAAAATGTAAATAAGCACAACTAGAAACTAGGAACCACACAAGACACTGGACACAAGACAACAGACAACTAGCTCCAGACACTTGACACCCAAAAAAATGACACCAGACATCCGACACCCAACGCCTGACACCCAACATATGATATCTGAACTTGACACAGACACCCAACATCTGACATCCATCACTTGACACCAACATCTAACACCGATCACTGAGCCTCGTTCCCAGAACCCCCAGATTTTACCGGAAGTGGTCAAAATTTTGGTAAATGAAGAAAGCTACTATTTTTCTCTTAACTCTTGTTTGGTTTGGACAATCAAAAATGTACTTCACTTTGGTTGACCAATATTAATTTTACACAGTACTCTATGGTGTTAACAAAATCATTTTTTTAGCTCTTATATCAAAACGGATTGAAATATCAGCTAAAAACTTTGCAGATGGGGTTTCTGGATGAAGGGCATTCTATCATGATGAAAACATACTTCAGGTCATCCCCCTTTAATAATAAACGTATTGTAAAACACCACCACAATTCTTTTTTACTATAAAGATGAACAAAAAAAAAGGAAATTGTGAGAAATGTACAATATTGATGTTTAGGGTAAGACAAATGCCTTAATGCTATATTAAGGGCAGTGTTAACCCTAGTACTTTTGTTTTTACACGAATTTCTGATTTTTGCACCATTTTAAACATCAACCTGTGTTCTATCGTTACCAACAAAGGTTATCCAATGCAGACAATCCTGAGTTGTATTTTTTTGCCGATTTAAAACAGATATTTGACCATTTAAGTCACAAAAACCACATGGTCTTAACGGCGGGAATTTAAGCACATTACGCGCCGTCAGGCGCAAGGCACAGCATCGCGTCGCATGGTGAATTTTTGCTGCGTAATGAAGCGTGTGCATGTTTTAAGCGCTAATTTAGACCAGATGAAATTTCAATTTCTTCTGATTTCTGGAGTTGAAGACAAAAGAGGTTTGATTCAATAGTGCATAAAGATGTATTTTCATCACTTGCACAACATACTCAATTTTGAAGTTAAAAGGTTATTTGAGAAAGAGACAGCTTGAAATGGCGTGAAAAGTCACTTTTTTACTAAAACACAGATTTTCTCAATGTTCAATTTTCGCAAAATTTGGCAAATTTTCAGACAAGATAACTCCAAAAATACCGAAGTAAAAGGTAAGGTTTAACTTTCCTACGATAGCAATCGGTCTTCTCTAGGGACGTTTTTCTCAATTTTTCATTTTCGATTTCTAACTAAAGATATTCTCCAATATATACTCAAATTTTGGAAAAGGTAAAAATCACACTCTTTTGACATTTTTCCTTATATTTCGAAAAGTAAGCTCTAATTTTAAAAAATTAAAAAAACGTCCCTAGACAAATTTGTCTTGTTTCTAAAAAATAACATTTATAAGAAATTATGAAAATTCAAATTGTTTTTGTTATGCTGTCTGAAAAATTTTGGGGCAAAATCATGTTTTTTTAGTATTTTTATCAAAATACGGAAAGTTTTACATTAATCTGATGCCATCATCGGGTTCATCGTCCAATTTTCTTTCTAGAAATGTATACTTTTACACACAATCAAATATTTGCAAAGTTACAAACCAAAATATATACTCGGAAACTCAAGGTTGACACTGCCCTTAATATGATTTCTTTGCATGATTCTTACACATTTCCTTGCATGATTCTTACACATTCCTAGCCCGATTCTTCTCTTCTTGTAAAACACCCTAATTATGTTTTACCATAGTAATGGACAAATAAAGGGGATTGTGAAAAGTGTACAGCATGGGAGGGGGGAGAAGATTCTAGATTACAGTTACAATGTAGGTCCTAACATTCCCCAAATAAACATACCCATTGGCTTTCTTCATGTGTTTATTATTACCCATCTGTCAATATTGCTGTTTATGGTGATACATGACAAATTTTAGCCTTGATACTATATTGTATTATTCCCCCTTTCCACAAAACACCTCATCTAGCAAAACAGACACTTCACTAGTAATTCACATTCCTTGTCTATTTTTTTCCTCTTTCTTCTTAAAAATCACTAGCAATTCACAATTTTCCTTTTCTATTTAATTTCTTCCTCTTACAAACACACACACACCAGCAGTACAATGGGATCGATAGCAGCATAAAGTCTTGACTCAAGCCTAGTCCAAATCCATAATGATGGTTGTAGCATATTATGCATAATACAGAGGGACACTAGGTATACTGAATTGTGTGTCAAGAAATTTTGACCTGCCAGCGAGGGTGGTTGGTTGGTGTACTTGCATGTGAAAGGGATGCCCGTTACCAACACGGCAATAAAAGTGCACATTTTTTGTTGTGGTGGTGATTGGTCATTGGTTTTGTTTCGTTTTTTTTTTATAGCTTTCAATTATGCATCTCAAGTATTAGCTGTGTACCTCCAGATTCTTGTAAACATCTCGCAAACCTTTCTACTAGTGCATAATCAGAAACTTTTCCAGTCAGTGTTTTTAGTTTTAAAAAAAAATATCAGATATTTTCTCAATTCATGAAGGTGCATGATTACCTTTACAATACTTGTACGTATATTAAAAATTCAAATCACTTCAAGGCGCATGCCATTCAACAATATCCAGGGAACCTGCCGCATATTGTATAAGTGGAAATTTTCGCATACACATATTTTTGCAATTTTAACAGTTTTGCCAAATGCACGAGAATTTAATTTCACGGTTTTGACATCAATGCAATACAAATCTATTGGAAAAAGTTATTTTCGCGAGTTTTTATTTTCACGTTTTTATGTTCACTCGCGAAATTCGCGAAAATAAAAACCTCGCAAAAATTGTGTTCTTAGAGTAGCAATGATCCAATTGTCAGCATCGATTCTACCACTCACCCTACAAAACAAGTGAATTTGGTACCACTGGAAATAAGTCTGCTTTTCAATCAAAAAAAACTATAGAATTTTTTATGATTTGTTTTATTATGAAGATGCACAGATACATGTTTTGTTTATGGTTACCACAAATTATTTGTACAGCAGTCAGTGGGCAAAAAATGGAAATTAATTATTTGCGAATCAGTGGAGATCCACAAATCTTTTTTTCATCGCAGGAAATAACTGCAGCACTGAATATTAGTAATCTTTCCCTGGAGATGCCAGGCAGTAAAGTGTTAAAACAACCCCAATATGCGCTTGGCCAGATTCGACCGGCGACCTACCGTATTACTAGCACGGCACTCGTGCCAACTGAGATAAACAAGCCAGTGTTGGTAATAGGAGTGATAGATGTTACTATCTGAAAGGTGTCTTTTGCTTTCCTAGTGGATAGCATAATAATGGTATATTTACATTTATCGAGTTATATTGTTTTTGACATTTTAACTACTTAGTTCTCTAGGTAGGACAAGGATGAGTATTATTAATCTTACCTGGGAGATGGCCAGTGCATGGCAAGTGTTGAAAAAAAAACATGAAGCTTAATAATCATTTCATTTATTTTTTGAACAAAAATGTTTTCTGAAAAACTGATAACTAATTTCAAAAGAAAATATAAACAAATACCTATATAAATACCCAGAGGGTGTTTTGAATCAATCCCACAATGCATTGCAATGCTGCTATACTGTACTGTACAAAACTTCTGTCAGTACTTAGGGATAAAAAGGTGTTCCAACGTTTAAGAACCACAGGACATGGTCCAAATCATGCTAAAAACTTCCCTAGGTACTAAGGCTTTGTGGGTGAAAATGAGGGCATAGAAGTCAGGATTTTGATGTGTTAATAGGATTTTTGTGGGATCACCATCGGACCCTGTTTAGGTGACAGACCCAAAAAGTGCATTGTGGGATTGACTCAATGCCCCTCTTTGATTTTTTGTTTGGAAATACCAAAACTAGAATTTTGCTGGTTCCCTTGGTCACGTCACTTTATTCAAAGAATAAAAGCGGTGGGTCGTGCCATGAAAAACTTAAAAAAATGGTATGACACACACACACAGACGATTGCACAACGGAGTGCTTAAAAACACCCCCAAAGGAAAGACCGAAAGAAGGAAATGCCGAAAGAGGAAAACAATGACCGAAAGGAAGACCTTGGAAATAATATACATTTAGAAGAAAAGAAAATAAACTAAATCAATTTAAATAAACAAATTACGGTAGTATTACAATGTTCTCCCAAAACGGTCATCTTCCCAATGCAGATAAAAAAATACACGGTCCTCGGACCGCTTGTGTCGCTGCCGTCGCGGTTAGTGAATGATTAGGCCTAACAGACCTTTGGACATTGATATGTGACCTTTGACATCATCAACAAATGAGGGATCCAATGTTGGCACATATGATTCAAGTTGGTTCCAATTGAACTTCAATTTTTTTTATTTATGGCAACTATTCGAAATCTGGAAATTTCCTGAAAAAGTTAACATATATGCAAGTAGTAGAAGATGAAGAGGAAGGCTATGAAGGAAACACAAGTTAAAAAGTTGGTGTCACAGCTATGTGGTTATTCTTTTATATCAAAACCAATTATAGCCAACAGTTTCAAACATGCACAAGGTGTCCGAATTTTTAAGAAAAGAAATTTACCTCAACACACCAAAAGTGTCTAAGAATGTGTATAACTGGTAACAAGCCTAGTTCCTTGTGTTTACTGATGACCAGACCTGTCTACTCAACACACCTCTCCACCTTTCCGAGGCTCGAGCTTGGGGAAAAAGAGAGAGCTCTGGATTGCAAGGGAAGTCGATACGACCAGAATATTCTATGCTCGGTTTGTACACAAACTCTTTTCCTGCACGCAACAAAGCGTGTGGTAATCCGTCAATACAAACTTTTGTTTTTGAACGGCCAGGTGTTTATGACAACTGTAATATTTATAACCAAACTATTGGTGACAAGCAAACCCAGAAACTGCTGGTAAGGATAGGTGGTAAATATGCAAATTGTGCTACCACCCTTTGAAATGTTGCCTGATCAATACCATGGTGTTAGCAGAGAAATGGACTGGCTTCCTGTGTCCATTTCTAAGGACCTAATTATCCAGCGTTCGTATAGCGGTCAAGTTTCACCCCTAGCGCAACAAATGCACGAATCCATTGACCGCGACTGAGGGTGGCAGAAAGTGAGAGAGAAAGGGTACCTTATGCAATAGCTCCCCCCAATTCAAGGTAGCTTGGTGTTTGTTCGGTGGCATGGACGCAATCATTTAGGCTCATGCACACAAAGGTGCATAAGCAAGTTTTTTTGTTAAGGGATTTGGCAAACAAATGGTGGAGCTCCAAAAGGGAAAGGGTTCAACATAAAGTCCACTGGTTCTATAAATATGAAATACCATTTCTTTCTTCTCACATTCTTTTTCTTTTACAAGGTTTCTAAATGGTGGTTTAGGGGGTCAGTAGTCATGGTGGGGGCCTGTAAAACATCACACTACACAGCTGTTTGAAGGTCTAATTTATTATGACAAAACCAGAATAAAAAACCAAAAATTATCGGTGGCGACACAGTTTGACAACTGATTCGGAATATTTATCAAACCCAACTACATCCTATGTAAATTTAACGAAGTTTCATTGCGGGCAAATATGATTTTCTTCAAAATTGAGTTGTAACGAGTCTTTTATATGAAGAGGGCGCATAACATACAAATTACAACCTTGTAGGCCTATATGGCAAGATTCTCGCACTGGATTTGTCCTATTTTGCACAGGTGATAGCTCTCATGTCCCTACTTATATAGTTGTCAAAGGATATTTTACACATAAACATAACATACCCAAAAGCAGATAGGGACTATAAGAGGCTAAAGACATCCAGGTAATTTGTAGGTAACTTAAGTTGCATAACTTTAATCACAATGTGTTTATGACATGAATATCTAGGACTCGTACTTAATTGATGCAAAACCACAAAATTTCACAAAAGCGGTCAAACAAGGTCCAATGTGTGAGAAAATCTGCATGTGTTTTTGTGTTGCACAACATTTCTGCGTCGTCTGCTGAATTTGGATGTCACTGGGACCATTTCCGCGTCGTGTGCCGAATTAATGTCTCCGGAGACATTAATTATACAATTGTTTAGTTTACCCATAAGGGTGTTGCATGATTTGGGCTTAATAATTTCAGGTGAGGGCTAATGTATATAAAGCTTTATAACCATGTAAAAAATATCAATTTGAAAAATCTAGAGGGAGCGCACTTTTTTAAATGTATCTTTATATACTTGAGCTCACTAAAAGTCACTTCTACCTCATTCTTCCAATGGCTAGACTATAATTTGCGAGCAAATTGAAGAAATTTCATATTTGTGAAAATGTGCCACAGTGCCACTTTAAATGAAAGGACCGTGCATTAACTCACCTATTCGTATTCAATGGATGTAATTCATCTTATGCTAACTAATCGATCTTCTCAATAAGGCAAAATGGGGGATTTAGCATTTCTCCAAGTTTTCTCAGCCAAATTTTCTGGGGGCACTGTACCTCTCTGTCATCCTGCTTCAGCTATGCTACCATTTGTTTACATCCCAAATAAATGGTGACAATGACTGGTATTCTGAAAGGGAGTCTAACTTTATCTGGGTTTAAGCCAGGGTTAGCCTACACGAGTGGACCTTTTTCCTTCACCATACTCAAAAAGTGTACTGTAATGCAGGAAGAAAAGTCCTCATGAATGGCCGTAACACCCCATTCCTGAAAAATTTTTCTATCTGTACATTTAACTTACAGTATTTTGAAAGACAAAAAAGGTCCACTCATGTAGGGACCAACCATGGTTTAACCCCGGGACTAAAGTTAGATCCCTTTCAGATACCAGCCAAAACCCCACGAGTGCTTACTGCAGATTGATTGGTCAAAAATGGAATTCCATACTTTTTTTTTAGCCAAGCACACAGGAAAGAATGGTGGTAACGTGTGAAGGGATAGGGCTTAAAGGTGCAAGAGAGCATTTTTGAGCACCCCAAATATTGTGTCATAAAGTAATTTCATATAGAATAGGACACTCAATAGATTTCTTACCTTGTCTATTGGCTACAGATATGTCTTAAAAGAGAGAAAAAAAAGTTGATTCTGATTGCTTATATTTCAAGATAAAACTAGGCGAATTTCGTATTTGCTCCTATACCAAAATAGAAATTTCACAATTTTTAAAAAAAAAAAAAAAAAAAACATTTCTTCAGCTTAATCCTTCTCAGATGGGGGTATTTTTAGGGAAAGATGTACATAAGGGCAAAAATCAGTTACTTTTGATTTTATTTAGGTGGACACCTGAGATGTGACATCAGTCGTTAGAGCCTTAATATTTGGAAGCTGTATTTAAACTGGCTATAATTGAAATGAATTATGATGTAATTAAATAATCAGAAATTCTGTATGCGGTAATTACAATACTAAGACCCGGGGTCATAATCAATTGTAGGATGTGGGGTATACGTTCGGTGTGCACAGTAAGGGGTGATAGTATATGACTCTAATAGATTTAATAAAAGCTACTTGACTATGCGATGACTTCATACTGAATGGGAATGTCTGTTCCAGTGCAGACCCGTTGTTGCTGTCAATGCCTTACACACAACTGTTAATAATCTGTATTATGGTTTACCGGGCACTTTATGTATGTGTCACAACCAAAACCAGGACCAATTTTCTGTTGACATTGCCATGACTGAGAGTTGCTTCAATAAAAATAGCCACTCAACTAACCCTCTTGCGGTTTGTCTAGAGAAATAATCATTCAGTGTGTTTATTTTGGGCAGCGCAGACAGATTTATGTAGATAGGCTGTTTGATACTGGCGAATTGGAGTGATTAGTGCAAAGTTTCTATTAAAATGCGTTTCTGGGCAAATGCAACCGACAGTCACGGGCCAGGATTTTCAGTTAAGGTAATATGCATGGGTCAACCGTGATATGGGTTGTCCCCATTGTGATTTTGCAAACTTGTGCGAATGTTTTGTAGGCCAACGTGACAATGAGCTGCCTTTAGTTGCCTTGCCCCAAAGTATTATGGAGTATGTGCTTCAGTTATCTTAGCCGAGATAATAACCAATGTAAAAGAAAACAATATATTAGAACTTGTAGGAACGACAGCAAGACATTAATTCACCTCGCAGTACAATATTGATGACCAATGCATTGCCATTTTCCGGTTCCCCCAGTATGCACACTCTACAGGAATGGGTGTGTGTTTCTATTGGTGTTAACTGGGTAATTTCACTAGCATTATCCTTCACCAAAGAAGGCAAATGCCAAGTGACAACTTTCGCGGTATAACGGAAATGCCAGAGAAGACTTTTGCGATTGAGCCAATTTTCCTCTTTGCACATGGTATATATACAGAAAATACAGCCTCAATAGAAACACACTAATTGTAAGCATTTGTATATTACCCATACATGAGTAAATAAACAGAAGGCCTACCACCTCCACCGCTGACAAACTGTCAGATTTTACCATACTAAAACTACGTGTTTACAATGGAAAATGCCTCATTTACATGTGAGAAAAGATTAATCCACTCTGACCTGGAGGGAGCGAGGGAGAGGAGTGATGAAAATCAGAGTGTTTTGATCAATCCCACAATGCATTCAGTTTGGGAAATGTCACCCTCAATGTGGTCATGTGATTCAATAAAAATCTATTCTAACACATAAAAATCCTATCTAAACATAAAAAACCCGGACTTTTATACTCAATTTATAAGGCCCACAAAGCAGTCGTACTAGGGATTTTTTTGCCTGATTAGGAAATGTCTTGTGGTTCTTTAAATTTTTTTTATCCTAAGTTACTGACATGTGTTTAGAAAAGCACGGTTATCAGGCACAGTGCTAGCATCATGGGCGTGATTCAAAACACCCTCTGGATGAAAATAGTTGTTCTTTCTGATTGTATTACCTTTTCAGAGAATTGAGGTTTTCCAGTGTTAAGTCTCCACCTCCATTCATACATGAATTAAAAGTAACAGCATTTTTCAAAAAATTCCCGTTTCCATTACCTTCCTTAATTGGCTGCTTTCGTTTTTTTTACAATTCATTAACAATTTTTACTCAATCATATCTGTATGTTTTTACTTGAAATTTGAGAAAAAAAACACAAAAACAACCCCTATTTGTGACCTTATCAGCCTAACAAAATTGATAAAACAGTGATATTTGATGACAGAACATTTACGTTCATGCCAAAAAATCATAAAGGAATTATTAAATGAGCAGCATAAACCCCTGGCCACTAACACCTATGATACAAGCTGGTGATTGGACAGGACACAAACAAGAGATTTAGGCTCTCTGAGTAACCAATTCAAAAAAGCAGTGCTTCTGTATCTCTGTAAACCATACCACCATTCGTACGTATCTTGATTTGCTCACTACATTATGTACTTTCAAGTACATTGTAAACCAAATGTTATGATGCCGATAGATAGGGAATTAGGTTTCATATGGAAAAATATATGGCCCCAAAAAAGTTGTTAACCCCTCATGTCTCAGGTCAATGTAGGGTCTTAGGTCAAATGACCGTCTTAGGTTCTAGATTTATGGAATTTTCAAAGAGACATGAGAGTTAGAACAGCTTTGGAAATACTTTTCACAAATGTGGGGGTCAAAGGTCACTAGGGTCATGCAGATGTTTTTGGCACGGACATATTTATACACCACGTGATTCAAAGTTTTTCCTTGTTGTATGTTGAGAAGGGAAATCAAATCAAGTCTGATTGAAGTATGAAATGAGAAAATGAGTTGTATGAAATTTTCTTAAGTTATAAAGGTTGCTCTTCCTTTAAAATCTGTGGGGAGGAAAATTACAATAAGTTTTGTTAAACATGAAATGTCAAAAACTTGAAGTTGAACATAGCTCCAATTTTATCACAAGGCTAACATTATAGTAGAAGACCAGCCTGTAGATCCAGTGGCCAAACTCTGGAGACAAAGATTTGCAGGCGGTTGGAGTTCCATGAACGATTTGTTGAAAGGTTTTGACTTGGGCTTGCCGCTTCAATGTTCCGGCATTTTGGGGAAGGGGCCAAACAAAGGTTAACACGGGGGTAAAAATTGAAACTGTCGAAATTGAATTAATATGCATGTCAATTACTCGCCTTATCTACGAAATCAAAAAAGGTTAGTTTGTATATGATCGACTTCAATTGAGGACGGCTAGGCCACAAAGTCTAAAGGGCAATGCACTTTCAGTCAAGGTCAATCGTTAATATAAACCGATTTTGAAGATGTGTCTAATTATATGTTTTTGTGCATGGACCAAATTCCAAATTTTGAACTTTTAATAGTCAATGCTAGTCTTGACCTTGAAATGAAAAATGGCGGCTATTTTCAGGCCATTTTGGCATTTCAGGGCCAAGACATAAACATGTGAATATTAAAAGTTGCAAAAATGAATGGTATGCACAAAAACATATAATTAGACACTTGGGCATCTTTAAAATCGGTTATATTAACGATTTGACACCTTGACTGAAAGTGCAGGGACCTTTAGACAATTTTTTGGCCATAGCGTCCTCATTGGAAGTCGGAATCTATCACAAAACTATACATTTTTTCATTTCAGTATGATAAGGCGAGTAATTTGAAAAAAACATGATATTAATTCAATTGCGACAGTTCTCAATTGTTACCCCCGTGTTAACTTTGTTTGCCCCTTCCCCAAAAAAAATGCCGAAAACAGTGAGGAAAACGGCGACAAGCCCAAGTCAAAACCTTCAATATTGCTCAGGGGTAACCCCAAAACGCTCCTCTTCAATTTGTCTTCAGAGTTGGTCACGGGTGATTTACAGGCCCATGGTCTTTACTATTACCAACACTTCTGCAAATAAAAGTATGAGACTCTCTGAGCGTTGTACTTGGTCTTGCGGTACGCTTGAGAATGGCGAACAATTCTTGCTCAGATTCTACTGTGATTTGCTAACCTCTATGGTGCATTAATTATCATGGAAAGGGCAGCGTTAATGCACATCGCCTGCAACAGGCAATATACAGGCCGAGATGAATATACCAACTGGTTTGTATATTCTCTCAGATAAGAGGGCAGGGAGGATAACCACATGGGACGGAAACATCTTCTAATAGCTAGTTTTACTGCCTCGTTTAATTACATTCATCTTGCCACAGAGCTGGCTTGTGCTTTTTTAACGGGCAAGAATCACACTAAGCAGGCCCCAGGAAAGCAAAATTGCTTTTTTTTCATGGGAACATATCAAAATTTCCCTCTAGGATGGCATATCCCATATTTCTTTATTTGATATCCAAATTCCTTCCAAATGTCAAAATTTCCCAAGAATGTGTTTCCAGGTTTCCCACCTTTCCATGGCCTGAAAAGTAGTTTGTATAATATCCAGAAAAAGCAATCTTGCTGCCTTAGTGGCCCCTACCGATTAGGCTTTGTCTCTCAGAAAAAACTTATGTCCATTTCTCTACCTTATGCAGGATGTAGGGCCTATATTACTTAACACAGTTTTTACAAAAAATATCAAGATTATTGCCGTCTTGACCGAACATGTAAACAAACACCTTTAGCCAACTGCATGGTTTTTATGTCTAACTGAAAGTGGAGGTTTGCGTGGAGGACCTATACTGGGACAACGTACACCTGAATAACCGAGGACCGGAGTAGTGGGGTGGATAAATCTTCGCAAAATCATTGACAATTGGTCAAAAAAAAACCTCATCGGCACACAGAACAGCCAAAAAAAAAAACCATTAGGATTGTGCCCTTTTCAGTCTTGCACCCAGATGGGTACAGCATCATAATGAAAATGAATTTACACATTTAAACCGTGCCAGGTTAACCCAAAAAATGGTGACCACATACATGGTGTGCAGTAAACTTGTATTTTTAAACCCATAATTATGATAATAATCATGAGAATTTGCTGTGGTAATAATAACCATAATGAGAATTGTAACCTATTTACACAAGAGGAATTTAATCAAAATCAAACCTAAAGCACGTCTAATTTTTCAATACTATATATAAAATACGCAGCATGTCTACAAATTTTGATTAAATAAAAAGACCATTTAAATGTAATTTTATTAATGTTTTTGTTTTTTTGGAAATTGCCCCCCCCCAGGGGTTCAAAAATGATACATCCCTGATTATTTAAAGTAAAAGATTATAACTTGAAACTGTAAAGGCTAGCCAATTGATTCTCCATCACTAGGTGGTGTAGGTTATTTAGGTCTCAAATAATATAAAATATAAAAGAGAACCGATTTAGGTTTGCAAAATGTTCTTTACGAATGCTGTTTTATTGAAAATTAGGAAAACCCTAATGAAAAACATAATGTTGGTGTAAGTTATAGACATCATCACCACAGTATTAATGAATTTAATAAGCATTTTGATCAAATAATTAACAAAATGCTGTAGAATAAAATAATTTACTTAATGGGTTGATTTTAATATAGATCTCCTTAAGAAAATGACAAACCTAGAAGTAATTTCATTGCATGATATACTCATATTCTTGCTACCAATGAATATTAGACCAAACTGATAACTGAATAAAAGTGCTACATTAATAGATAATATATTCACCAATAATCTTAACAATAGTAGTGGAATCTTATATATTAAATATAACTAACCATCTTCCAAACTTCACATTAACCAATACTCAAATTGACTTGGACTAAAAGCAAAAAAACTATTAAAGTAGCAGAGACTTCTCAATATATAATACAGAGCTCTAAAAAAAGCTATGTCTGGAAATTAATTGGGGATAATCTATCCAAAATAATGCTGATATCAACATTGCTTATAAATAAATTTATTGAAATATTAATATCTTACTCGATAAGATCACACCACTTACCAAGAAACAAATTAATAAATCAAAGTCTAAACCAAAATCACCAAGGATAACTAAAGATTTAATTAAAATGATAAATAAAAAGAGTAAGATAATTATAAACAATACTTAAATAACAGAACCCTCACAAAATAGGAACTAAAATATTAAGGACAATTAATAAACAAAAGTTAATAATAACTATAAGGGACCTGATAAATAAACAAGCACTATTTTGTAAATCAATAAATAAAGAACAGCAAAAATATTAAAAATACCTGAAAATTAATAAACAATTAACAAATAAAAACAACGAGATTTGTAAGAAGAATTTAACCTAAATGATAAAATTATTAACACGATCCTATACAAATTCCTGAATATTTTAAGACTTCTTTCATTAAAATGGCCCAAATGCAGGTCAAGCCAACATACAAATCTCTTACAGCTTTCACTTATCTTTCTAATCCAATCGATAGTGCAATGTTCTTTACTCCCACCACAGAGGAAGAAGCTAATTAAAGTTATCAATAATTAAATGCTAAAAAAAAGTCTCAGGTCATGACGGCTTTCAGCTATTATTATTAAAAACGTGATTTGAAAAGCATTCCCATTACTATAATTATACAAACATGTCACTAACACAGGCCACAGACTGATCAACTTAAAAATTGCCAGAGTCAATTCCTATTCATAAAAAAGATAGCAAAGAGAACTTACTAAACTACAGGCCAATTTCTGTTCTACCTGGATTTTTTTTAAAAAAAAAACGCGTGTTTTTTTGTTTTTAACAGATGCATTTCAGTTATTGACAAACACAACCTCTTTTCAAAACCAATTGGATATCGTCCCAAAACATCTACAAGTATGGCAATCACAAAGTTTGTGCACAAATTATCAGGATTCATAATAATCAAACAAACTGGCTGGCATATTTTGGACATTTCCAAGAATTTGGGACACATAAATCATGATGTCCTCCTTAGATAAAATGCATCCACTATGGCTTCTGAGGGATTATTGTTTGGATTGGTTCAAAAAGTCCTCACAAACAGAATGCAGTTTGTTGATTACAATGGTCACAAATATTCAACCTAAACATACTTGACACTTGGTATGCCAAGGCTCATTTTAGGACCCTTGGGTTTTATTATTTCTGTTAATGATATTTCAAATTCTGCTCATGAATTGGCTTTTATATTATATGCAGATGTTACTAGTGATTGACACACCTCATGATATTAACACACTAAATACAATAATGTGAATAATGGGATAAGTAAACTAACACCACATGGTGCACAAGACAAGTAAAACCTTTCAATCAATCTTAAAAAAAAATAAACTATAGCTTTGGCACTCACAATAAAACAAAATTAAAAACTACTTGAATATGCTCCATCGATAACACCAAAAAAATCAAGTTAAGCTTTTTTAAATTTTAGGAATCACTATCGACCAAATTAACCTGGGGAAAAAAATCACATTGATGAGTTAGGAAGAATAAGAAATGTTCAAGCAGTATTGGAATTTTATATAAAAAATAACAGCACTTTCTACCAGGAAAACCTCACTTCTTCCAGTCTCTATAACACAGGTTTCTCTCACTAATCACATATGGTATCACTGTGGGCAAGTGCATGCAACACTGAAATGGAAAGAAAAACTGCCAATACTGCAAAAGAGTGCACTGAGAGCAGTGAGCAACAGTGATTACGGAAGTGCATCTAATTCCTTGTTTGTTAATCAGGCCTTAATTTATGAAAATAAGAGGAGCTTAATAACTCTCATGGGTTCATTTAGGAGGCTCACAAGGGGCTCAATTTCATTAAATGTCATAACAAAAACACAGGCTTTTCAAGTAATAAGGAGCTCAATTTTTGAGAGCTTCTTCTGATGAAAAGACTGCTCAGGAGAGCTGTAGGACTCCGAGGAGATATAGCTCGCCTCGAAATGAAGGTCCTGTAAATATAACCAACCTAAAAAATAATGGATTTGTGTAAAAATAATATGGGAAACATCATGTACAATACACCAACAACCAGTTGCCCTCCACATTTGACAAACATGTTTGTAAAAACTACAATGCTAAAAAATCACACTTATTATACCAGACATGCAACAGATTTTTTTTCTTCAAAAACAAAAAAACAAAAAAACAAAAACAAAAATACCTAATATTAAACTTGGATTTAGTGCGCTAAATCTATATCTACATGGGGTTTTATTGTTAAAACAATGGAATAAATTCCATCAAATGTTTCAAAAAGTCCAAAAAAATACTAATTGTTAAATTATTTAATTAGTAAAAAGTCACTCATTTCTAACTACAAATTAATAGGAAACAGTCCGGAATTGACAGGGCCTTTAGTCGCTCCGTACTTTCAAGTTACTCGCCACTTCATTATATTTCATGTAGTGACCAAAAATCATTAGATATAATATTGTATGTAATATGTTTATACGGATGTATGATGGGGATAAATAAAATGTAATGTTACTGTTGACCCGCTATTCTCATGCTGACGTCCTGCCCAGAGGAATAGAGTAAGAAAGTTGCTAATTTAAAAGCAAAATCTATTTGTCAAATGATGTGGGGTAAGCATCTCAAAATATAGACGTGTGAAAACGGAACAAAGACCACTACTACTTTGTTACAGCATTGATTGGCTTTGTACATGATAAGAGCAGACAACCAATCCATCAAAATACCATTGTAATTTTGATTTTCTAAACTCTTAGTACATATCGCTGATTGGCCAATGAAACAATGATGAAAACCAATCGAATATTGTGATGATGGTATAGCTATTTCTACCAGTTGTAAATTTGATCCCTTTACGCTTGACCCAAAAGTCATTATACTACGGGGGGGGGGGGGGGTCGGGGGGGGTGGTTGGTCATGAATAGCCTTCGGGTTTAAGCACCCGTCACAAGCCTAGATTTGTTTATTTAAATTCTCAAATGTTTTGCATCTTGGTTATCCCTGCACACCTCACACAGGAACGCTTGAAAAAGCAATACGTTCGTTTTGTGTCTTACTTAAAGGCACTATCAGTGATTTGCTAAATCAGAAAATCAAAAAACATCACTCAAAAATCAAATTTTGGCCATTATGTAACAAGTACAGGGTATCCCCAACATAGCTGCAAATGAACAAGACCAAAAGCACCTATAAGGACAAAAATCGGAACATTTTAGTTTACTGTCCGTCGGACACTTACTACAACACGTTAATTGAAGTGGAGATTAGTTTCTTGAACACTGCAAATTTTTCGTCCTTTTCTGTCAATTCATCAGTTGAAAAAATAGTTAACTATGAAAAATTCTGCAAGCACTTAACCTTCACTTTTAAAGAGCACTGGGCACATTTGAAAAATAGTGCGCCCTCAAGATTTTTCAAAATCGATATTTTTGCATGCTTGTAAGGCTTTTATATTACAAAAGCCCTCACCCGAAATGATTAAGACCAAATCAGCTTCCTTATGGGTAAATAGAGCGATTTGATAATTTAACGTCGCCGGCGACGCTAAATGCAGCAGACGACGAACATGGCGTTTAACACAAGAACACGCACGCCGTATGCATGTTTCCCACGCTATGCACACTGTTTGATCGGTCTATAACCTTTGTGGTTTTAATATCAGTGAGTACGAGTCAAAAATATTCATGTAATATGCACATTTGTTGATTAAAGTTAGGGAAAACTTAAAAGTTGGCCTACAAATTACCTGGATGTCTTTATCCTCATATCAATATCCCTATCTGTTTTGGGGTATGTTATTTTTATGTGTAAAATATGTCTCTGTTCTTCCAATGGCCTAGACTATTATTTGAGAGCAAATTGAAGAAATTTCATATTTTGTGAAAATGTGCCAGTGCCGCTTTAAGCTATTCCTGCAAATTTCAAATATTTTGACTCTTTCTAGTAAATCACTGATAGTCTCTTTAATACCTACAATGTAATGCAATACAAAAATGCCACTTCTTGTAGTCTACCAAATTGAAAAAGCATTTAAGAAATGCAAGTTTCAGTATTAATAACCATTCCAAATACTTTAAAGTGACAGGAGATTTTTTGAGGATGAAAATTTCTCTCAAATTGCACTGGATCGGTCGTAGACCATCTACCAAGAACGTTTCGAAAGTTTATTGGACAAACAAGTACAAAAGAAAACTGCAAAACCTTGTTTTGAGTTTGCCTGCTATCGTAATCGTCCCCATAGAAACCATGCTTTGAATTTCTGTCGTGCATGACAGAAATTACTAAAATCCATCATCTTGTTTCATTAAGACGGCGTATTCGGCTTATAAACAAGGGTTCGAAAAAAATTGGGGGCGCTTCTTCTTTTCTTCTGAAAATGTCCTCATGGTCTAAGTGCTCAGGATGAATGATCTGAATCTTGGGGGGGTCTAACCAATGTTTTGTTAACCGCATAACAATTTGTTTTCTTTACTTAAATTTAAACTTGCTGAGGTTCGAAAACCTTTTTTTCTCCCCAATAAGCTATTAATATTCTTCTGCTCTTGAGATTATTTCCTAAGCTGCCGACATGTAATAACTTGTTGCAGTGTATCACACATCATGGTATTTTTATTGCTATTATAAAAGAACTGAATCTTTACAATTGCAGACCACTGGAGCTCAAATTTGTTAACTTCAAAATTAGCCACATTTTGTGAATCTTTAACAGAGAGCATAAGACCACAAAATACCACTCAACTAATGTACATGTCACTGGAATATCAAGTGAGGTATTATTTTGTGGTAAATTTTAACACTGTGACTGTGGTGTTTGTATTAAGCTTATAACCAGTGTGCAAATTCCTTCGATAATTTTGTATAGCAGGTTTTGACAATTTTATAATGGGATGCTTTTGTATAGCCGAAATTTGTGTAGCAGTTACTTCAAAATGGGTAGCATTTTGCTACGCTAAACCGGGGAATTTGCACACTGCTTATAACTCTAAATTACATTGTTATGTTGTTTCTAAGCTTAATTATATCCCAAAATATAGGATTACCACAAATTGTAATTAACTTGTGGTATATAGAAGCCCATTTGTACCTAATCTGTATCATGTGCTTCATTGTTAAAGGTGCTTGTTTCCGATTTTTGTCTATCGTGTTCTCTACTTGATATGATAGCCTGACATTTGTACACACTCAACATCAAATACTGTGGGAAACAAACTTGCGGTTTTTATGCTAGAAGCGATAATGGATAGTGCAACGCCCTATTCACTACTGTGCTAATATTGATGGTTAACCATTAAAACGGTAGTTTTTATCTGTATCTTGAGAAAGAAATGGATTTGAAAGCTGGAATTTCAGGACGACAATGAGAAAAATACGGCCTTTCATCTGATATCAAGATTGATACTACTTCCAGGTAAATCCGGGGGTTCCAAAGACGATCGGAACACGCACCTCTAAGTACACGAACAGAGTAGGTGGGAGGGGTATAATGTAATTAAGCCACCCATTCATTTAGAAGTTCGTGCATATTAGTGACTTTCAAGTGCTCGCAAAATGAGTTTAAAATTGTATTTTAAAAGAAATTGAGTTTTTTCAAGATTGTCAGATAGCTTTGGGTTTCTTTTTTTTTTTTAGCCAAAAAAGCAAATATTCTCTGAAAATACCCATGTGTCTTCCATAATTTGGAATATTCTGTAATTAGATATAACAACTTCCACAAACATAGGAAACATCCCAGGCCTAAGCTGTTAGTGTCACAAATGTCAGGGTGATCTACGCCAAAACATGAATGGCAAGGTTTATTCCAGCTCTCTGAACTCAAAGATGACCTTTGATCAAGAGGTTGGTAGGGTGTAAAAAAAAACAAGCTTACTTATCTCCACTCTTGATAACATGAGTGACAGAACCAATCACTACATATCCAGTTAGTAATAAAGGAGTCAACACCTATCTGCTCTTCAAACTGCAGTGAAATTAACTCTCAATCAATGCCTACAAATATATCCAATATACAAACACGACATCCAAGAAAGAAAGGGAAACTATAATTTCGCGGTTCTCGGCTTTCACGCTCGCTATATTCAAAGAATATAAGCTGTGGGCCGCCCCATGACCTTTGACCCTGGCACATGACCTATGACCTCATCAACATATGAGGGATTGCATGGTGCACCTATGACACAAGTTTGGTTCCAATTGAACTTCAAGTTTTCAATTTAGGTCAATTTTACATTTATAGCCCATTTTTCATCTTGACGTCACATGACCTTTGACCTTTCAACATGACCTTTGACCTAATCAACATATGAGGGATCACATTATGCACCTATGACAGAAGTTTGGTTCCAATTGAAGTTCAACTTTTCAATTGAGGTCAATTTAAAAAAAACTTAACAATTTTGTGACACACACATCCACACACACATACACACACACACATACATCCACACATACACACGCACAATGGATAGCTAAGTGGTCCTGCCAGCTATAGCTGGCGGCCCACAAAAAAAGACAACCGGGCATCTACTCCCCTGTGCGTGTCTGCATCTTTCAAGGTTCAAACTTATTATTATTATTAATATCTTCAAATTTCAAACAGTCACTATATTAATCACAGTGGCAAATTTGTTACCTTAAAGACACATCAGTGATTTATCCGAAGATGGAAAATATTTAAAATTTCCAAGAATAGCTTAAAAGTAAAAGATAAGTCTGTAGGACTCTCATAAGGTATATTTTCCAACTGAAAAATTGACAGAAAAGGAACAAAATAGCAGTGTTCAAAGATATGAATCCCCATTCATTTACGTGTTGTAGTAAGTGTCCGTACAGATACTATGGACAGTAATGACTACAATATGCGATTTGGTCCTTATTACGTTGCTTCTGGACTTATCACTTGCTGGGTATGTTAGGATACCATACTTGTTACAAAAACACAAAAATCTGATTTTTGATTTTTTTTTGATTTTCTGATTTAACAAATCAATGACAGTACCTTTAATTTGGCCTTTCTTGATTGTCAGACACTGATACAAGAAAAAAAAATATTGAAAAAATTCATTACATTAAAAATGAAATGGTTAAAGTAGTACTACTAAAACAAAATGAATGAAAAAAATAAAACTGTTTTGTAATTGTAAAATAACGCTTTTAAATTGCTTTAATTATTCACAACTCAGTACAAAGAAACCTTAATTATTGATCCACTTAGTAAATCAGCTTTGAAAATTCTAAAACCACAACAGTGTGCATAACTTGCATATGCACGACACATGCATGCACACAATGCTGCAACACAGGCGTGCCACACCCACACGCATCTATCAACACATGCATGTGCACAGGTGCACGCAGACCACATGCAGATTTGCGCACGCACACACGAACACATGCAGACACACACACATACAACCCCCTTAACCCAGGCACACAAACCAAACCGCACACATACCCACCATACCCACCCACACACGCCGTGCTACATCACACACGCACACGTGCACACACGCACACGTGCACACCACACCACACCACATCCACAATGTATAAACAAGACAACCACCCTAGCTAACTAAACTAAATAACCTAGTCCAAAGTCCCTTGCCCGCCAATGTAATAACACACAGATGCAATTGTAACCGTGTTGAGCCTTGGTTTTCAACTTTCTTTGTAATAGCTAGCCGACAACCCTTGCAAACTCTGAAAACTGAAGTGTGCACGTAAATATACCAACTCTTACTGTGTAATTTAATATCTATACAGGAAATGTCCACTGAACTATTAATTAAATTTTTTACACTATCAATGCAGGTTTTTTCAGTTTGGTTTCCCAGTGGATGTCACACCATCGGCCTCTGGGTGATTGCTGGTATAGAATTTAGAAGTCGGCATAAAAACTTACTTTCACTGATTGCAATACAAAACAAAGGAGTTGGTGGACACTGGACAAGCGAGTCGTCACCCAACAGTGTCCAAATTTAATACTCAAGCAAAAATTAATAGAACTTGGGTGTTGCTACTGTGTATTAATTAAAGATCACACTCGTCAAAGCAACTTCCTGTATGAGTCCTTTCACACCAACATTGTTATTTGAAAACAAAACAACAAAATCATATGATGCAAATGTTGGATGCATAACTTAGTCAAATATTTTGTTTGGCTGAAGACTCTCTTTCAAGTATATCGAGAAAGTAGTATTTTTTATTTCATCAATTTTCTGGTGAACAATTTTGCATGGAAGTGATCAAGTCCACCACAAGCACAATGACCCCATCCACCAGCAAGTTTGTTGAATTAAAATGGCTGCCTTAACTCTAGCCTCGATCATCTATGGTCTCAACAGCAAAGGAAAACACCACAATGGTCAAAACGTTTCCTATATCCAGAGAAAGCGATTTTCCAACTGCAGATTGTGAGCTCCTATTTTGCTAAACAATCTTAAAATTGCATAGCAAATGGCAGAAAATGTGTAGCATTTTTTTTTTTTTTTTTTTTTCTTTTTTATTCATTTAAATAATTCCACCCCTCTTGAAAACAAATGTTTCAATCCAAAGAATCAAAGTCATCGCGCGGTGATCGTCACGCTGCGTAAATTGCATTTGCGTACCAACGCGAAATGCATGACGCAGTATAAACGCGCCGTTTGCGCGAGTCATATATTCGACTACACCGCGTAATTGCTGCACGCACTATCCATCTATTACCCAGTAATGGATGGGCGGAGCTTTGACCTAATCCAATCAAATTTCTTGTTAACATGATAAGCCACGCCCACTGAATAAGAATGTGTATTAATTAAAGATCACACTCGTCAAAGCAACTTCCTGTATGAGTCCTTTCACACCAACATTGTTATTTGAAAACAAAACAACAAAATCATATGATGCAAATGTTGGATGCATAACTTAGACAAATATTTTGTTTGGCTGAAGACTCTCTTTCAAGTATATCGAGAAAGTAGTATTTTTTATTTCATCAATTTTCTGGTGAACAATTTTGCATGGAAGTGATCAAGTCCACCACAAGCACAATGACCCCATCCACCAGCAAGTTTGTTGAATTAAAATGGCTGCCTTAACTCTAGCCTCGATCATCTATGGTCTCAACAGCAAAGGAAAACACCACAATGGTCAAAACGTTTCCTATATCCAGAGAAAGCGATTTTCCAACTGCAGATTGTGAGCTCCTATTTTGCTAAACAATCTTAAAATTGCATAGCAAATGGCAGAAAATGTGTAGCATTTTTTTTTTTTTTTTTTTTTCTTTTTTATTCATTTAAATAATTCCACCCCTCTTGAAAACAAATGTTTCAATCCAAAGAATCAAAGTCATCGCGCGGTGATCGTCACGCTGCGTAAATTGCATTTGCGTACCAACGCGAAATGCATGACGCAGTATAAACGCGCCGTTTGCGCGAGTCATATATTCGACTACACCGCGTAATTGCTGCACGCACTATCCATCTATTACCCAGTAATGGATGGGCGGAGCTTTGACCTAATCCAATCAAATTTCTTGTTAACATGATAAGCCACGCCCACTGAATAAGAATGTGTATTAATTAAAGATCACACTCGTCAAAGCAACTTCCTGTATGAGTCCTTTCACACCAACATTGTTATTTGAAAACAAAACAACAAAATCATATGATGCAAATGTTGGATGCATAACTTAGACAAATATTTTGTTTGGCTGAAGACTCTCTTTCAAGTATATCGAGAAAGTAGTATTTTTTATTTCATCAATTTTCTGGTGAACAATTTTGCATGGAAGTGATCAAGTCCACCACAAGCACAATGACCCCATCCACCAGCAAGTTTGTTGAATTAAAATGGCTGCCTTAACTCTAGCCTCGATCATCTATGGTCTCAACAGCAAAGGAAAACACCACAATGGTCAAAACGTTTCCTATATCCAGAGAAAGCGATTTTCCAACTGCAGATTGTGAGCTCCTATTTTGCTAAACAATCTTAAAATTGCATAGCAAATGGCAGAAAATGTGTAGCACACTGCTATGCTAAACATGCTATCATGAGCCCTGATAGTGCATTCTGCAAGTGTTTGAGTTCATGGAGTTCGGTGACAAAAAAGATTAATTTCTACAATCTATTTTTTATTGCTTTCATAATTGAAAATCAATATTTATTCAACTGTTTTCAAATTCAACCACTGGTTATTAACACAAATTGCCAATAGATATGCATTTATTCCACCTACAAATTTTCAAACTCCCACTTGTTCCTTTTAAATGTTTCAAAATTGTATTTTTTTTTTCTGTATGAAAGGAAAAAAATTCAAGCATTGTAACGGAAGGACTTGAGCAGTCAGGTGAATGCCGATATAAACATCAGTATAATACAATGACAGGTTAACAAGTCTTTTAGAAACTGAAATGTAACACACTACAAGAAATGTTGCATTAAAAAAAAATACTCAATTTGGGGCAAGGTGTCACAAAAACACCAAGTGATGATGGCATTAGTACTCTCACGGTTCACCACGAAATGAATAAAAAGAAGTGGCTACGTTGCCATTTCAGTGTCCAGAGGGAGGCCCCTAACCACTCGTTCACTGCTCACTCATTGGCTTGTCATGCTAGTGCCATACCTACGCTGATGTACTGCTACTACAAATTTATGTCAATTTTTTGTGCAGTCCGTGCATTCTACGCTTCCACTCAAAAAAAAAGGAAAAAAATTGAGCTTTATAATTTGCACTTTAGAACTGCTCTGTAGCTGCCTTGAATTCAAGCTTCTAAATGCAAATAATATTCAGCAAATTTGTCAAACTGGACCCATTCTCAGGGCAAGAAAATTCATAACAGTTAAAAACTTGAATACACTGCTGAAATATATGCAGCTCTCAACAACTGCTCTCCCCCTTGATTACTCGTCCCTGCGTGCATACATAATGAGGTGTCCCACTCTTCAGCTGGCACGATGCCAAACACTGAGCCCTGCGCATTTAAAATCGTTAGGTAAAGACAAAAGCCGGGAACAAATTGCTGCTTAAGAGAAAAAGAGATAACGATATGAACCCTGTCAACCTGTGGTAGCATAGAAAACCAAGAAGATTCCTACAGTTGGCTAGGTGACAAGGCATTGTTTGGAGGGCAATCACATTTGCGTCCTTTTACACGCACCACTGGTCGGCAAAGTGCCGACAAGAGTCAACAATCCGGTTGTATCACATTCAAAATGGAATTAATGTCAAGCAAAATCCAATTTAATCAGAACAGATTGAATGAAAAATAGCGTTGTCAGAAGCAGTAGGAATGGCACCAGTTTTATGAGCGTTCCGAGGGGTAATCATCCTCATTAGAGCACAGTGAAAAATCACTCCTGTACTGAATACAAATATTAAATCGTAGTGCTAGTGCAACAAAGTTCTATCTGCGTATTTATTTTGAAGATAAAGATGTTTTTGTTCAAATTTTTGAAACAAAAAATGTTTATGAAAAGAAATACTTGAAGGTCAAAAGCAGTAGCAAAATTTGTGTCACTCTTTATGAAGACTAATGGTTTGGCAACTATAATATTTGTTAAGACTACTATTTCCCTCACTTCTTTGAGGGGAGGGAATAAAATATTTGTGAACAATATGAAATATTTATTCAATCAATAAATCTGTGAAGGGAAAGCAAAACGACTACTGATTTAATTTTATAATTTATATTCAAGTTGTTCATTTTGTACTGACATCTGCATTTATTTCAAAATTTATTTTGCATTTTAATGTATCAATGTAAATGCCAGAAATTACCTTTTCAATGTCATTAGGTCAAATTTACATACTAATCTGGAATCATCCATTTTTTTTGTCAAAACTTTGATGAGTAGTGATTAGGGGATTTGAGTTTGGTAGAAAAAATGGCAAGGCCCACAAAATGTTTCCAGTAAGTAGCCCAAAAACCAAAATGCAAAATGACTTTATTATTATTTTATTTTGTTCCAAGGATTTCCCCCACAAATGGCTCAAATCACACCAAATGGCAAGTCACTCAGCTGCTAACGATATTTATTGTAGAATTATTAGTTTATTGTAGAATTATTGATTTTTTACTTTTGGAGCACTTCTTTAAAATTTTTGGTGACAATTTTGTGTTTCTGAGGCATTTTTTTCTTAACCCTAACAATGTTCCAGGATAGAGTGAAGGAATGGCAGGGGAGGGGAAGAAGTGGGAACTTACTGCATTTTGTCTCACTTAGTGTGCAGTAAATTTATGTTCAAAATTACTTGAGAGTGTTAATTTTGACTCGTCACCGCAGAACACTACATTTTATTTTAAAAACAAATTAAGTAGGCCCTTGTTCAGTGTGTTTTAACTTGTGATGCCGTGATCTGGGACACCTCGCCTGAAAAAAAAAATAAGAACAAAAAATTCAGCATTCTTTTCTGCCTAGAAACCGACCATGTATTTCTTGCCTTCAATTGTCGGATCAATCCCGGGAATCAGCCAATGCTTACATTTTCACAGCTGTTTAAGAATTAAGTGTTAAAGCTGTATTCATCTTATTTTGTTTTTGTAAAAAATACTCCACTTCTAAGAAGGCCTTGTTAAATGAAACATAATATAATGATTTCTCTGAAGTCTTGTGTAATTTGAGGATGGAATAAGAGGCAGGTGATGCATGTAATTTATTTAAGGGGTTTTTAATCAATTTTCAAGAGAAGAGAATAGATGATCATCAAGACCAATCCAAGGGAGATTGAATCAAACATATTCAAAGATATTACTTGCCAATAAAATCTCACCTTGCACAGATGTCACTGAAAGGATGGACGATCCTTTAATTTGGATATTTTTAGAGTACTATAATTACAACATATGCCATTCCCTTCTACTCATGAATTCTTTTTAAATACAAACTCTCACTCACTCTCTCTCTCTGCATCAGAATTACTTAACTAAACTGGTCAGAGCAGTTTCTTTTTTAATTCAACTACAGAGCAAGTCCTGAGAAAATCTCTCCATTTACCCCACCCCCCAAAAAAATATTTTCAATATCTAAAGGCTGAATAACAACTAGAAATATTTGAAAACAATTGTGGAGCATCTCCATTTCTGCAAGTATGGAGGTATTTTTTCAAAAAAGGCATCAATCCGTAAATATTTAACTGCCCTAATCAATTTATTAACAAGCAGGACATTATACAGTATTGATTAAATCTACACCAATTCATTACTGCTGCAAGACTGGTTTTTCCCATTTAAGTGATGGATCAATATTTACATAAGGATGGGTGTCAGACTTATGGATGTAAAAATCCAAAGGGAACACAAAAAAAATCAGGAAAATGCAAAAAAAGATAGGATATAATTCTTTTTCTGGTAAAAAAAAGGAACACAAGTTTTAAGTGAATACAAGGGGAATGTTCTTCCATTCCCCTGGCATAAATATTAATTGGTCCATAAGTTGTTCTTTAATACCAAGAATTGTGATACATAAACATAAATATTGTGCATGTCCTCAATTAGATTATATTGGATATAACTGAACCCCAAAACTGTGCAAGATAATCTGCAGAAATAAAAGGTGTCCCACCTGAAGCAATTACAATTTTTGCTGTGATCACTTGATCATACTTCATTCAACTACGTCACGCATAATAATATTAATAAAGGCTATTGTTAATTTTTGGGCTGGTTTTGGGCGCATGGAAATTACATTAAGCAGTTTTTAAGCCCTTACTGCTTTATGAAGACAAATAAAAATTGAAACTGTATTTTGTCCATATCCTGAGGTCAACAACTTTCTAATGATACGTAATAGTATCAGCATAGTATCATTTAGAACATTGTAAATAACCCAGATAATGCAACCCACTGTATGGGCGTCTCAGAAGACCTTATGAAATGATGTAACTCAATGCAATCGTTGCAATTTCAATGCCATAACTATAGAACAGATATGTATGTTGGCCTTTAAATAACTTGCTGCTGCTTCTCTCATAATAATCAACAATAAGTCTCTTTTTGATTTTATTTTTAAATTTTTTTTCGTTCTTGTAAAAAGTCAGTCTTGGTTGTTATTGTTATATTTTACATACATGTTTGTAGTCTGAACAAAGATAATAAACTAAAGGCAGTAACACCAGGGCTGCCTAAAGACACAAAAAAAATAAATATAGAACAGAGTGTAGTTAAGTACTTGTGTTAGAGTTAGTAAACTCGGTATGATGATATAGACAACAAACTCTAACACAGATACTGAACCACGCTCTATGACAGTGCCTAATAACATAAGTCAATACAAGGAAATTACAGTGATTGCTGTGAGTGGCATCTTTTCATCAGGTCACTTTCATGTAATTCAAAGTCCATGAACCAATGCCAATGGAAATGCCTACTTTGGCTAACCAAGTTTAGACACCTGAGCAATTAAAATGGCTCAAATTCAAGAAAATGACAGTTTTCTTTTCAGTGAGATACTCATGGAATCCCTTTTGAACCCTACTGAAGGAGTATACTTCATTACCCAACAGTATTCCTCTTTGCACGATTACACCATTTATGTGGAGAGCCTCGAACTGCAGGCATGAACTTATCTTTAAAAATCTGAACATGGCATCAAAATCTGAACATGGCATCAAAATCTAAAAAATACTGCAAGTAAACTTGCGTCATCCCCCTGGCAAGATGGCAGTCTGGAACATGACCTCAGATGACCTTTGACCTTGGTCCATGACCTTTGACATCATCCACATATGAAGGAACCCCTATTGCACCTTAACCCCAAGTCTTAAACTTTTCAAAGGAGATGCAAGAAATGAAAACCTAACCAAAACCTAACCTAACCAAAACCTAACCAAACTGGAACATACACACATACATACGGACATTCACACCATCGCAATATCCCCCTCTGCTTTTCAAGCCAGGGGGATAAAAAATGGGTGTGAAAATGACCAAAATTACCCCAAAATGGGCTGAAAGTAAAATTGCATGAATTTGGACGACGACAAAATCTGAATTTAGATTAATGCAACACTTTAAAATTAAAATGTGAATCTGAATTCAGATTTTAATCTGAAAATTATGCCTGAAACTGGCAGTGAAACGAATGGGAGCATTTGCACAACAGTTAACTCTCTATACAATACCAATAACCTTGAATGCATTGTTACATAATAATTCTCATTTATTACAATGCCAGGCTCTACCTGCAAGTAACAAACCATGCAAAGAGAGAATAAAACTAGTCTACCTTTTCTGCATTTTTTAAACATTTATCCCATTAAGACACCCCCCAATCTAGCAGTGGCGTAACGGGCCTGCCCGCTCTGAGGGGGCAAATTTCCCAGTCTGGGGAAGTTTTCCCTCTCAGGGGGGTCAAAAGGCCATTTTTTCCCGGTCAGAGGGCTAAAAAACGGCTGATTTAGCATGATTTTTGCAATTTTTTTCCCGGCCAAAGTCGTCAGGAGGGGGCAACCTGCCCCCCGCCTGTTACGCCACTGCAATCTAGAAAAAGAGAGTACCACATTCTTCCTAATAATTGCTTTTAAGCAAGGGTGTCCAACCTTTTTGATGCAGGGGCCGCATTTGTTTGAATCCACATCTATTGCGGGCCGCAAGCAAGTAATGGGTGGGGGGGGGGCTTAGTTTTGGTTTATGACATGCCTACGAGAATCTGGAAGTAGGACCCAACAATTTTCACTGAAAAGAGGACCATAGATACACCCAAAATGCAGATTTTGGAGCACATTTAACATAAATTTTCCTTTTTTTCCAAGAAATGTTGACCTTTTTATAGCAAATTTTGAAAAATTTGGCTTCAGTTTGAGGAAATTTGACTAATTTTCCCACAATATTAAGACATTTTGGTTTTAGATTGATGAAATTGGACCAATTTTACAACAATGTTTAGAAAAGTTTGGTTTCAGATTGAGGATATTGAATTCATTCAAATGACATTCTTTTTAAATCTATTATATCAGATATTTATGCATTTTAGTTTTTCTGGGAAGTACCTCGCGGGCCGCATGCGAGCTCTCAGCGGGCTGCAAATGGCCTGTGGGCTGCAGGTTGGACACCTCTGCTTTTAACCCTATGAGTACTATACCTGTTGGTTATACGTGTTGATTGTTCACAAGGGACTTACATGTAGCCCATCAGAAACATAATGGTGGTTGGAGTGAAGAGGGTTGGAGCTACTTGGAACTCAGCAACTGCCATTTTAATTTTACTGAATTGAATATATGATGTAAGTAGCCAATCAGAAATTTCATACAAAAGGCAGGTCCACGGGGTTATTAATAGCTCAGTATTTTTGCAAGAAGTCGGAGGTGTTCATCCATGCTAAGCACATCCTTTTCCCATGTCAGGGAATGGGGACTATACTCTGGGCCATAATTTCTTGGACATAACCAAACGCACACGTTGATCGTTACGTGCAACAATGGCGTGCAAGAAATTATGAGCCAGAGTATAAGCAAACCCAAAGGCACATACAATATATTTCGATAAACTGAATGAGATTATGCTCATTGCTGCATTAGGCCAAATATCAATTTACATTCTTGTTAATTGCAATTACAATTACCGTCCAGTCTGTTCTTCATATCGACAGAAAATTTCCTGGGCAATAAGATAGAGGTTGTGGTGCTAAAAAAACACTTAACATCTAAGCGACGATTACCCCATCAAAACATTCAAATCACATCTGTGCAAATTTTAAATGAACAACAGTGAAAAAGGAAGTCAAGAAAAAGAGAAGTAGGTCGCGAATCCTCTTCTCCAACCCGGTTGACATCCAGGTATTGTTTTAATCTACTGTGCGTACGCAGCGCCGGTTTCTATTTTATTGTCACAAACAACACCCTCTGGCCACATCATCGCTGACATGTGAAACAGTGAAATGATAGAATTTATATTGAATGATAAGAATTGTGTATCACAGCACCAATTTCAAATCCTTGTTCCCTCGGGTGATTCTCATTGCCAATCCTATGCATTAAGCAATCCAAGATTACTTCATAACCAAAACAGTTAAAATGAAAAGCATTAGGAGACACCATTAAAATTAAATGTGTGATTTTGGGTGCTTATTCTGTGCTTGCGTGTGATGGGAATAGATGGGGAAAGGGCAGCATAAGCTAATATAGAGAATGTAAATAAACATACAAATACAATAAAGCATTTTTAAAATACAAAATTACTAATACCAGCAATTTCAACACGATTGTATGACAAATTAATAATGCCTGAAAACTGGAAATGCTTAGAGTTCGCTTGAAATTTTTATTTCGTGCTCTCTATATTCATAGATTATAATGCATGGGCTACCAGGTTTACCTTTCAGATTGACCTTTCTGGTAGCAACATCCATCTATCCATCCATATATCCAGTGTGACAGCTGAATGCTAAGTGGTCCTTCCTTCCAGCATATCTGCCAGCTCACAATTACCAGGGGGAAAAAAATCACTTTTTAAGTCCTTGATGATTTTGTGTATGAATGCACTTTTTGCTAACTCTTAAGGCCAAGCAAACTTGCTTGATGGTGATGAAAGGCAATTACGAAAAACAAAAAATGGCATAATAATAAAGAGTATGGATAAATCATACCTGGAAAGAGTGGGGAATTTGGGAACCAAGTTCCCAGGAAATTTTGCCATTAGGAGGGATTTTGTTTTTGTCCTTTTAAAAATGAAGAAAGTTGAAATTTTTTGGATGAAACTTAGATTGTGTTTTCCCAAACTAGTTGGCTTTTTTTCCATGCCGTGATATGATACATCCACAAAGAGTGTCATTTATATGCTATGGGCTATTTAACGACACACTATTCTATGGGCTAATTTAGTACACAGGGGTTTGCTTCGCATTCTGCTATCCTAACAGTTGTGGGACCAATTTAACTCATATTATTTTTGTATGGATCCAAGTGTGGGAAAATATCAACACTCCCAAACATAATGGCCCGTATTGCACCAAAGAACTTAGTCTTGGCTTACCTCTTAGTCCAGGACTAATCCACTCTAAAGGACCTTTATTTTATTGTTTAAAACTAAGAAAAGCTTTTAAAAAAACCAGAAGTGAAAAGAGAAAAAAAATGATTGAAATTGGTTAAGTTTCTCAGCTTTGAGTTTGAGTGTCTACCTGGTAACTTCTTTCTGTGTATTTGTCAACAGAACAAGCTAACATATGAAAGAAAATGCAGTTTAGGAAGGGTCCTTGCGGGGGGTAGGTTGGATTAAAGTTAAGCCAGGACTAATTATTTGTGAATACGTGGCCATGGATAAAAATGTTGGATGATTTTCACCCAATATTTATTGGGTCTCGCTATGACTTAAAAAAAATAGCTTATGAACTATAATGAGAATTGTAATTTTGTATCAGATGTTTTAGGTGATACCTTCCTCCTTCTGTGTAAGGCAGAAAATATCACATAGGAAAATCCACCTTTTAACATGCCTTCCATGATGACATTTTACAAAAAACAATAACTCAATTGACCCCTACATGATTTGACCTCAAATAACCTCACCACTTCACCAAGGACCCCCAAGAATTATTGACACAGGGTCTTACAGGCTGATTTGATGTACTGTGCAATCAAGATAAACATTAAAATTGGCTACCTCTTAAAATCTAACAAGGCGGTTTTTCTCTCGAACCACAAGGTCCCCCCCCCCCGGTTTTTTTTACTTTTTTTAAAAGCAACAATTTTAAGATCTCAGGGGAAATTGCTTATGGAAAATAAGTGGTTCTTTACGACTGTGGTTCTTTTTCCATTGGACATGACCTTCCAAAGTTTCTGGCACTGAACTGTTGACCTCATGCACCAAGTTTCATATCCTACCACATGAGTAGTGATTTGAACCTTGAATGTCCACCACATGACCTTCAATTTTTGGCATTGAATGTTGACCACATCAATAGGTTTCTTACCATACAACCATGGGCAAGGATTTGACCTTGAATGAACTTGAAAAGGACTAACAAAATTTTTGGCACTGATTGTTGTGACTCACACCCACCTAGTTTCATCCTCCCACCATATATTTAAGAGTGATTTTAACCTTGAATGACCCCACCAGGACCTTGACATGACCTTCCAAAGTTTTCAAACACTGAATGTTGACACACCCACCAAGTTTCATCCCTCCTACCCCATTATGAGTGATTTGACCTTAATGACCCACAGTGACCTTGAATGACCATCAATTTTTTGGCACTGGGGGAATGTTGACTCACCACCCACCATTTTCCTTCATCCTCCTACCACATGTTAGTGATTTTGACCTTGGATGACTTGAGATGATCTTTCAAAATTTTTTGGCATTGAATGTTGAACAACACCCACCAATTTTCATCCTCCTACCACATTGTTAGTGATTTTTACCTTGATGAACCTCGTATGACCTGTGAAATGGACCTTCAATTTTTTTTTGCACTGAATGTTGACCACTCCCACCAATATTTCATCCTCCTACCACATTTTAAGTGATTTACCATTGGATTACCCAGATACCTTGAGATGATCTTTAAATTTTTTGGCACTGAATGTTTTTGACCACACCCACAATTTTCATCCTCCTACCACATGTTTATGATTTGACCTGGATGACCTCGAGACCCGAATGACCTTCAAATTTTTGGCAGCTGAATGTTGACCACACCAACCAATTTTCATCCTCCTCCCACTTGTTAATTGATTTTTGACCTGAATGACCCCGGTGACCCTGAAATGACCTTCCAAATTTTTTGGGCACTGAATGTTGACCACAGCCCACCATTTTTCAACCTCCTACCACATGTTAGTGATTTGAACCTGGATGACCTCATATGACCTTAGAGCTGCCCTTCAATTTTGCACCTGACTGGTGACCAACCCACCAATTTCATCCTCCTACCACACGTCAAGTGATTTGACCTTGGATGAACCTCGCATGACCTTGACATACTTCAAAATTTTCGGCACTTAATGTTGACCACAACCCACACAAGTTTCATCATTCCTACCATCCTGAGCGATTTTAAACTCATTTTTTTGCATATTTGTTGACCCATTTGACTCTTTGGACCAATGCCACATGACCCTCCGCCGAAACTCATCCGCGGCCTACTTGAGTGACATCTCTATGGTGCGAAGACGGACACCCAAACTTGCTCCAATCAAAGATATCGTGTTGACAACGTTTATTATAGCGTTAGCCTCTATTTTTGCCCATATTTGACCCTATTTTTGGACCACATTTTGACCTTTGCCCCATGGTCAAATGACCCAACCTTTGTTCCCACCCACCGCCTACTTGACATCTATGGTGCGAAGGTGGACACCCACACTTATTAGTTCCAAAGATATTGGCGGGCGGCGCACACACTACCTGGACGGCTACCATTTCTATGGTCCCCTTCAACCAACAAAGTTGGCGGGGACCAATTAGTGACAAATGACTCAATTTTAGCTTTACCTAGATCCACACACATGTTTCATTTCAAAACATTGGTTGTACTTTATCTCTGTTCTGTGTGGTGTAGGTATGTCATTTTTTATCCCTGCCTGCACTAATTGGAATCAAGAGCCACAAGCATTGTGGCAAAGTACTGCTTGTGGATTCACTGAATACACAAGGGCTCTATTATTAATTTACGACTCAGAGGATGAGCTAGATCCTAGTCTATGAGTGCCCTGAGAGTTACAACAGTACCTGTTCACCTTGTTTAAACGTGTCCCCACAAGGACTGCTTCTACCTGTAACCTCGCATTTTTTTCTTAAGAAGAGGTAACCAGTTAACGATGCATGTTCCGATTGTCCTTTCAGGACCCTTGATTTAACTTAAGAGTTGTTTAAAACAAAATTTTCAATTGTTGTCCTGAAATTTCAGCCTCCAACGCTTTATTTCCATACGATAACCGCAGTAAAACTGCCAGTAAATGGTTTTGTCACCTCTGTTATAAAAATTTGGTTGTGGATGTGTGCTATTGTCACTCAGCAGGCTCTCTTATCAAGAAGAGAACACAATCGCTTAAATGAGCGCCCAAAGAGATTCCTATTGCACCACATGCCGAAAAGATGTGCATTCATGCTGACCTCATTTCCATATTTGCCATTGAAAGGTCATTATTGCAATGCACTACCGTCTTGTCTGTGCAAATGAATTAAATATTACCAGTTGCTTTCACATAAAGGTCCCAGGAAATGCAAATAGAATTGATGTGGTTTGTGTCAAGTCTACAAGGAGGGGCGAGAAAGCATTCAATATTTGGGTTGGTGATGACATCTTTAGTGACTATTGATTTTTCAGAGAGTAATAGAAATTCCAGGTGACTGGTGTGAATCTATTCATGATACTGACTGAAAATCAATAGTTTCACTAATGATGTCACCTGGTAGTGTATTCTTTTTTGTGGCCCTGTTTATTGGAATGGAATGCCCTGTAAAGATTTGGACTAGGTTTATCATCTCATTTCCTGGGACCTTTAATATGTAGAACTTTAAAATAAAAATAACTAAATACCTATCATTGCAGGGAAATTTGATTTTCTTAAAAATCTTATTATAAGTTCTTTATGATGGAGAATGGGCATATAGAGGGCGCTATAACAAACAAATCAAGACCTTCGTAGGCCTACATGGCAAGATTTTTCTGATTTTTACTGTGGTAATAGCTCTAGCATGTCCCTACTTTCAGTTGTCAAAAATGTCGCCACTGATTAAAATTGTTTTAAAAAGAAAAGAAATTAAGTCAAAGAGCCGTGTTGCTGGGTCACACCTACAAACCCCACTCTTGCCGTCTTGCACATTTATCCAGATTGGTATGGGGAAGGCTTTATAATGGGGTAAACTCTCTTTTTCCTCTGGCATTATCTTCCTATTTGAAGGATAAATGCCTGTGAAATACTGACCTGCCAGTACAAAACATTTAGTCACAAATTCAAGAGTTTAAGATGTGGTGTAATCTGCCAACTCCCATAACCACTCCTTTCCAAATAATGCATTTGTGGCAATAATTTGGGTACTTGTGCCAACAAAACCACTTGAAACAGCCCACACTATCTGAAATCACTGTGTTACTATGCAAATTTGGATGCCAGAGACTGGACCATTCTTACCTCCATCCACAGAGTATATAGGGCACAGTCACTGTTCATTTTGATGGAATATTTTTGCTCACCCTCCTACTGCCAATTTAAGCTCGTTTAAGTCAACAAGTATGAGAACACCCCCATCACTTACAGTTAGACAATGTGGCACCACGTCAATTTCTGAATTTTTATTGCAAATGAATAATTTGCACTGAAGAATCAGGAATGCTTGGGTATTTTTTTTTAATGCAAATTCTGTAAGGGGTCTTACTGTGAGTGGGTGCACATTATAATTGCTGATTAATGTCAAAAATATGTATTTAATGCTTGACAAAAATGGAGAAAAATATGTAAATCCATTATCGCTGAAAAATTCATCATCTACTATGAGAAAAACTCAATTCAAACTGCGCATGAAATTAACATCTCTCATGGAGGGCCTTTTAACAAAACCATTCAACAGACGACATGACAACCAATCCCACATGCAATTTTTGATTGGGAACTTTTAACCTTTAACCCATGTACACACAAAACGCCACAACGAGCCCGCCGATAGCCCATTTACAGCGATCCCATAATTGCATCTCGTCATGTGCCCTTTCCTTCCGGGAACTTGTACCAGCCTCAGTCAGCTAAAAACATACGGTTTAGGAGCGTAACGAGAATCCAGAAACTTAACCCTATCTTGACGTTGCACTGTAGTTGTGTATCGTCCAGGCAAGTAGGGCACGTTACGAATCGAAATTCAACTTTTTGGTCGTGAATTTCAACACAGTGGCCCTCGATTGTTTTTTGTTCCTTTGATTTCTTCTACATTTTGTAATATTAACTTCACGTGAAAAGGTACTTGTATTGTAATTTTGAGGCACCGTTGCGGCGACGCGAACGACCAAGAATTTTTTGGTAAACATGAATCTTGGTACAAGCTCCCGGATCTAAATGGGCACAATACGAGATGCATTTCAGGGATCGTGCAAATGGTCCATTGGGCACAAAGGAACTTGAGTTTTGAGCCAATCCGAAACATGGTAAGAATGGTGGTAAAGGAAAGAGGGCTTGATCTCAAATATTGGGAAGCTCCATTTCCACCTGTTATTGAAGCACTATATGATGTAATAGGCCAATCAGAAATGTTTTACGAAAGGCAGGTGGTATTCGGGGGTAATGAGTTCATTTTCTTTGGCATTTCAATTTGCAACACCCGCTCACATACAGGTTGTGTTAATGGCTAAGACCTTGTTTCTTGACAAGGTTTATCAAGGCCCCCCTATTAGTAACTATGAGAGCACCACTCCTGCAATTCTCAGTCATAGCTGATCTCAACTAACCATACTGTGGAGTGAGACATGGTTACAAACTTTAAAGTCACTCGCACCTTAGCCAACTGATGTGAATGGACATGATCAATTTATTCAAATCCAACAATAATTTTAAATTCCATGAAGTAATTTACTGAAATCATCGGAAACATTATTATGAGATATCTTTTCAAATTGAAAGCCAATTTAATTGATTTCGACCCACCCCCCCAAAAAAGAACTATTTTACAATCAGGAAAAAACTAACATTGAATTGGTGCCAAGGATAGACACCGGTGACATGCCTTAAATAATATTAATTTAAGCCAAACAATTCCACAAATCCCTCCAAACCGTCAGTCGCTGAGCATCGTGTTCTTTTCAAAACTTTGTGATCAAGGCAAAAATATTATTTATCCTCAACATAAAATCTGCATTTTATCCATTCTTTAAATAAAAAATATCATAAATGGGATACAATAAATCCAATTAGAAAATAAAAGATGAGATTTTTTTTTTTGGTTTTGGTCATCTTAGATGGTGTATAATGGATGGGCATCCAATATGGTTGAGTGGTGATGCTGGCATACCCATTCTTTATTAGAATTTGTAATTTTTGCTTTTTACCAACATAACTTGTTAAAAATTATTGTACATCATTCTTTTTTTATTCATTGATATCCCTGCACCCCTCTGAAAATGTTTCATCCAAGCAAAAGTCATGCTTGGTGACAGTCAACGCGTGCCAACTTGCATTCATGACGCATATAAATGTGCTTTTATGCTGTCACAATATTGGACTACACCTTGTATTTTACTGCATCATTCTCTAGTAATGGATGGGCAGAGCTTTGATCTAAACCAGTCAAATTTTCTTGTACATGATAGACCACACCCACTGAATAAGAATCGCAGGGGTTCCCAACCTGCGGCTCGCTAAGAACTTGCATGCAGCCTTGAGGTAACTTCCCAGAAAAATAACATGCATAAATATCTGAAATAATAATTTTTTTTTTAAAATGTCCTCAATCTGGAAAGTTGTTTTAACCCTGGTTGTGAAAATGAGTCCCATTTTTTCATCATTTGAAACTAAAATTATTTCAAATATTGTGGGAAAATTAGTACAATTTTCCTCAAACTGAAGCCAAAATTTTTCAAAATTTTGCTGACAACAGCAACATTGTTCTCAGAAAAATGGGAACAAATTGTGTTAAATTGGGCCCAAAATCTTATCTCGTGTTATAGCTATGAGTCCCCTTTTTCAGCAAAAATATGGTATAGATATAGGTCCTATATTTCTAGACTCTTGGAGGCACATCATAACCACACTTGATCCCCCCCCCCCCCCCGATTATTTTGCTTGCGGCCCACAATGGGTTGAAAGATGGATTCAACCATTGGCCCCTGCACAAAAAGGTTGGAAGCCCCTGGAATAGCTATATTATAGTCATAATGAGTGGTACACGGATACCAGGAATCTTGATCATTAGTAGGCCCCTTATGATGCCAGACAATTTATACATCAGAAACTTAAAATGGTCACTAAGATCCAGTGATTGAAAAACATATCGAGATCCAACCCATTCCAGAAATCGTGTTATGTTTCAATGCCTTTTTTGTTGAAAATTTTTGTTATTGTGAAACTAGAACAGTTAACACCATATTAAATTAAATAAATTATACCCCCAGTGTAATGTCCTCTGGGTCTTTCAAGAAACTGGGACTCAAAGTGTGCACTTGATGAAATTTGATAACATTTTCAGGTTTGTTCAAAGTTGGACCCTAATCATTTCACACTATTATTCTTACACTTTCATTTTGTGGGGTTTGAAGAAAATTTGGAGAGTTCAAAGTAATTAGGTATGTTTTTGTCTGAAAAATTAGACAAATTCATGTCATGATGTATAGGGGGCCAACATGGGGCCCGCAGAGGTCTCGTTTTAAAATTTAACCGTGTGATGTAAATCAAAATAATTTAAAGTCAACACACACAATTAACATACCTGCATAACATTCTAGAGGACAAAGTATGCCAAAAAAGTGTAAATAGAAGAAATGTGTCACAATGTAACATGTGTCACACCTGGGACACCATTGCATCATCATTGATCATACAGCACTAAATAATCATAAATTATTCAAAATTACTTTACAAAAGCTGAAATGCCAATAAATATGAACAAGGCAATAAAATACATCAAAATATGATAAGCCAATGCAAAACGAACAATTGTCTGGATAAGAAATGGGCCAAAATGCCAACACTAAATTGATCTCTTACCTTTAAGGACGGATACATAAATTATGCATTTACAATGCCAAATGAACAAAGCGGGAAAAAAGTAGACAGATTGCTGGAAATGTGTAAAGCATGGTATTTTAATCCAAAACAATGAGCAAAACATTTTTCAATCAATAAAAAATGAAAAAATAAAATAGCTCACTAATATTTTCAAATAAAAAAACAACATTCACAATCACTTGACTTCTTCCAAACCTATCATTTACTAACTTTTCCAGGATCTACTACGCATTTCCTTTTCCCTCCTTTCCCATATTTTTGTCTCAATGAAATCTGCTTGTTTCTATAATTGCTTTTAAATAACATAAGGAATATTTTTTTCACTCTGGGGATGAATGAAATTAAATAATACTATTAAAGTGATATTATTGGTATAATCTATCGCCATATATTATAAAATATCCCCTACATAAACCGTACCAGAGTTTTTCATGGCCAATTGGAAGTATTCGCCTTCGAAAAATCCAGATTTAATTCCGACAAATGTACACAACTGTACGCAAATCTGGAAGCTACCATGTTTAGTCCCTGTGGTATATTTTTGAACAATTCCGCATGCAATTACCGAAACAATAAACCACGAAATAATATCACGTGACCCTTCAGCCAAGTTGCAACAAGCCTCATCCTTGTGAACTTTGTTGAGCACATAAAGGAAGGAGCGAAGTTAGTTTTAGGAAATTTTTTATTGCAAAAAAACTCCACTTTTTAAACCTTTCAGTGATTTGAGAAAATGAAGAGGGTTGTTTTTAGATAACATGTTGTGAGTAACAAAGGTTTTAGTTGTATAGTAGATTATAAGCAACGGCGACTCCTTGGTCTACCGACACCCATAGCCTTCCAAGACACCTGTTCAAAAAATATGTAATCCCCGGGTGCACGTTTTAGGACCATGCCATCCCATACGCACGCAACATACAATGAAGCTCAATGCAATTGGCGTTGATTCTGTAGTCCGTTATGTCCGGCTTATCCACATTTCTATGGGAATAAATTTTGTATAAAGACCGGCTCTTAAACCACCTGCTTGGGCTCATTTTGGATGAACCAATATGGTCCGTCAATGCCTCCATTACGAAGCCCAGGGTTCCAATCCATTGTATAGAGATCAGTGGTTCGAAACCCCTAATGCGCGGTTCGCATCTACTACTTTTCAATGTACCGATTAGCGCTTCTTTGTATGATAAGAGTTATTCCTAATTTTATTTTTTAAAAACTATATTTTCTCAAGAAACCCAGGCTCATTTTATAAAATATTAGGCACACATGTAATGCCATTTTTTGGATAAAATTTTTATAATATTTTAAAGGAAAACGATTAAGTAATGCTGTGTTTTTAATTTCAAAGAAAGACTAAACACGTAGATGGGAGAATGAAAATAATGTGTGAACTTGTAGGTGAATTTAGTGATTGTGGAGGGTGGTTACGGGAATGACAGGAAGAAAAAAGAAAGAGGAAGAAGAGGAAGTGTTAGGTTACTAGGGGTGGGGAATTAGGTGGGGAGTGTGTGTAATCTGGCTTGTTCAAAACAATACATAAATAATCAACATGGCGGCTTCAAGTTAACTCGTCTACTGAAAGTAATCATGAAAGGTTGTTTTCTTCGCAAGGATACTCCAATGACCATTAAACCATCTGGTACGTCATATGTCTTATATCCGTAGTGGTTCCTAATAACGCCCCGGTAGCGGTGGCATTTTTTCAAAAGTAGGGCGTTTATTACAAGAAAGTCAAAAAATGTGGAAAGTCCAAAATCTCCTCCCCACCCCCGATCTTCCCAATCCTCCCTCCTCGCCCCGCGCACAAAGTGTCCACCAGTTACCCCCCTTATTTTCCCTGATTACCAATAATCAAACGAACGAGCGGGGGGGATGCTGTTTTCCGCGTCACCTCCGAGGTCACAAGTTTCCATACTAATTAACTATTACAACTGTGCACACAGCGATATGAACGGATTACGATTCCCGGACCCGTTGAAATCATGTGGATGTTAGTGTAATTTAATCTCATTTTATCTTTAAATTTTATTATTATCTATATTCCCAGCACAACTCTTAGTTCATGTGTCCGGGGTAATAAAAAAACGGGAATTGTGCTATCGCGGCCTATTAGGATTTTTGCGGTTTGAGATACAACAGTATTAACAAGAGTTATTAGGAACACACGGTATGTGCCGATAGAAATTCATACCAATAAGATCCCTTTACTAAGTTACAACATTTACAAGCAAAGCTTTTAAATGCAGTTGTTTGTAATTCTGATAAAAGATTGACACGGAAAGAAAAGGTGTAACCTGTAGGGGAGATGAGAAAGGATAATCTGTGGGAAGACAGACAGAGTATGTTTTCTTCCATGATAGAACACTTATAGACCAAAACTTACCTCTTACTCCCTTCACTGTTTGTAAACTGTTTTCTTCTTCCAAACAAGTCATCTCTACCCTTCAAATCCATCACAAATATAGTCTTCTCTTTATAATTAATTTTGTTTTTTTTTTCATCAAACTGCTTATTCTCCTAAAGAAACAAAAATAAACTCAGACAAAACATACTAATTATATAAAATAAAACAAATAACGCATTCCTTCAGTTGAAAGCTGCATTAAATCACCCATTTTCCTTTACACCAACACTCACTTTTGAGTCTAATCGTATTTCTTAATAATAAATCATCCATACTTTACATCTCATTTAAACAGCTAATCATATTTACTCTCTTAAGTAGCCAATTGAGGGTTTTTGTGCTTGATTACTCGGTAACGTTTCAAGCTCAGGTCCAATGGTTAAAATCCAAATTTGATCACAGTGAAGGCCTTCCGGCACTCGCACTCACGTGAACCAAACACCGTCAGATTACTACATTATTTTCACTACGGGAAGCATTTTTTCGTTGAGGCACACCATGCATAGGCCAACGGTTCAGACTATAATTGACTAGATATGTATAATGAGATGCCACATGGTTACCTGAACTCAAGGTGATTCATACATCTCTTCTCAATTCATTTCATATTATCTAATTTCCTAGCTTGCAGGCTTTTTCTCTGCGGACAAACACACATGAAATTTTTGTTCCGACGAAAATTAAACCGCTGCGTTACATTAATGTGTCAGGAACGCGATTCTATGTAGCAATCGGCATTTAGGTCGCGGCCATGTGAAAAGTTTGATTTGTTTCCTGTGTGTGAATTTTAACGGTATGCAATAATGTGCCAAAAGAACCCTCCCTACGTCGTTATTTTCAAAGCTCTTGACACAAATCAGCCATAAACAAATTAAACCTACCAACAAATTTGAGGTAAAAACCTACACTAAAATTTTTAGGTGTTAAAAAATAAATTATGATTTGATGCACTCAAATATTAAAGAGACAAGAGAGGAATTTCTTGACTGAAGTGTCCCCAATTTTTTTTAACCAAGTTTTTTGCATATTTGGAATAACCAATGTATTAGATCACATGAAGTGAATAAACTAAGATGCAGTTAATATGTAATAAGATCATCTAGGATGAGGATTTGCATTTAGTCCGGGCCTTTCTGAAGGGCGATGATTACGATAGCAGGCAAGTTCAACACATCGTTTTCACTTTTCTTTTGTTATTGTTGACGAATACCTTTGAACGTTCTCGGTAGGTGGTACCACCAATCAAGAGATAAATTTGTATACTAAAAAAAAACTCCATCCGTGATTCAAAAAAACATTTTTTCAAAATGTTAATTTCTTGAATACTTCATTAAAAAAGTTCCTTTAAACAAGATTTTTAATTTAAAGCCTTATCACATCTAACATTATATATTCTGAACCTAGAC
Organism: Ophioderma brevispina; assembly: GCA_023653785.1. Classification (NCBI taxonomy): domain Eukaryota; kingdom Metazoa; phylum Echinodermata; class Ophiuroidea; order Amphilepidida; family Ophiodermatidae; genus Ophioderma; species Ophioderma brevispina. The sequence goes on from JAMKCH010000427.1 coordinate 74,640, forward strand.
CACCATTTATATTTATCCTTGGAAGTTTGTCTTTTTCCCACTGGTTATACAAACCTGCTAAAAAATAACAGCTTCATTAACATTATATCTCAAAATTCAAGCACCTCGGTATTTCACATTTCAGGGCAACTCGCATCCAATCTCGCCACACAAAAAAATTTTTCTATACGCATGTGATTTGCATTAACAACCATAAACACACACACACAACCCAGAGAGAGAGAGGAGACGAGAGAGAGAGAAATAAAAAAAATAAAAAAAATAAAAAAAATAAAAAAAATAAAAAAAATGCAAATTTTGAAATCTGTGCCCATGCGCCCCGGAGGCCACTCTAGCCTAAATAATGACGTTTACTATGGAGCTACACAGAAAATACACAAGCTGCCTGCCACCAATCCCCCTCGCTCTTAAAAAAAAGTATTAAGAGGGGAAAAACGAACACAAGTAGCTGACATCGCTCTCGCAAACAATCTCTGCGCACCACCCTGCCCTCGGTGCGCTGTGCATCACACGGCCCAACACGACCCGCTGTGGCGGGTAGAACGACAGAACCAAGCCCGGGCGCAGAGAATTGCCCGCTCTTGCTATCTTATCACTGAGTCATGACTGACTACATGGCAACCGCACTGCTGTTGAAGATGAGTGTGTTCAACAATTCCGTGTGCATCTTTCGGCTCTCAGCCCCTCATAACAACAATGCCTAAATTTACAGTGTGGTGCATAAGTAAACCAACGTTCGACTGGAATCAACCAGCGGGCAATGTCATTTTCTCTTCAAGCTAGCTAAAGCATACAAACATGACTGTGTGGTCACTGACCTTTTTCATTATGAGGAAATGTACCTAAAACCTTGTCAGTTTCTGACTAAGGCACTGATGTGCATGTACAATAAATAATGTGTTCCGTAATTTAAAGCGATTCAGATCGGTGGCACAATCTATGCATAATGTAATCAGAATTAGGAGCGATATTTGTAAATGCCAAATGTATTGCCTGTTGACAAATCTATATCAACATGTTGTGTCTCGGTTATTTCTATTCTGTTACTGATTTTTTGGGTGTGAATGATTTCTTCTGGTCGGTTATTACTGTGTATGACATCTGCAAAAGCTGCAACACTGACACGTCATGCCAGTCAGATTTTTCTTTTAGTTTTAAATCTCTTCTGCACAGAAACCCTTCAGCTGATTAAAGCCAAACTTGGTCAGTAGTACTGCAGAATCACTGATACAAGATTAATAAGGGTTTTTCTCAGTCTGACCTTTGGGGTCATGCAGGGGTTCCACAGTTTAAAGGCGTTTGTTCCGATTTGTGTATTGTGCTCGTTCTGATATGAGAGCTTGGTACTTGCATGTTAGTGATGTTACCACCAAGTACCATGGGAAACAAACTTATGGTTTGGATAGTAGAAAGGATAAGGCCCATGAAAGTCAATTCTGAATTTATCGTTACTTTACTGGTTGATGAGGTGACTTTTTCATTTTTCATTAGATTTCATTATTGACCTAAAATATGTGCAAATGGAAATTAATGCGCCAAAGTAATTTTCACAAAAGGTAGAGCTGCATTTAAGCCTGGTTTTGCTTCAAAGTTATAAAATATATATTTTACAAACAAAAGTATATGTTTCCAATTCTAAACCTGGTGAAAACGACAATATTTGGAAAATAATGAATTATTTTGGCAATCTTGAATTGTTCCCCCTGCTCCCCCCCCCCTCCCCACCATGAGGTAGAACATGACCTTTGATAACATAGAAGAGCTTTAGGACTAGACAAGATGGTCATAATGCCATCCCAAGATAAACATAGCTTAAGTGTATTTTGTCAAAACAAGGAGAACTTCCTCTGACAAATCCCATCAAACACAGGTAGTTGAGAACGAGGCCACGTTCCACCGAAATGCCTCTACACGCAGTTACACACACGTCTAAACTGCCAACAATTACCAAAAAGGATCAGCAGCTCCATATGGTCAATGCATTATCCAAATAATAAAGGTCACCTGCAGTTTGAAAATTTATCCTCCCAGGTAATTAGCATGTGTGACAGTATCTATTTTTGAAACCAATTTGTTGAATCTACTGGTATGCCACAGTGTTTTATTATCTACGTCATCGTCAAACTGCTTCTAGTGTACTGCATAAAGAGTCATCAATTGACACGTTTTACTACTATTTATACATGTAAATATAGAAAGTTATCCAATACCTTCACTTGGTTAATTCCAGGATGATGGACATATACTTTTAAAACACTTTTTTCTCTAAACACAAGAATAACACTTTCTTTTAGGAAACATACTATATTTCAAAATGCAATTGCCATTCATTAATTGATGACTGTACTGTGTTCAACCAAGTTTGTGTGACATACAGGACACACTCAGATCATTAATTTTCACACCAGAAATAATATTTAGTTAAAAAGTTATGTTTCAGGGTAAGCGTCAATACAAACATTTGTGAAAAAGAAAACCCCACAAAAACACAATTTTGATACATGTAGAAACTCTTTGTAACCTTCCAATTTGTTTTCAATTACAAAATACCAGTAGCATGAAGTGGGAAGAACAAAACAATATAAAAAGTGTCACATGGATTTCCACAAAATGTTAAAATTATTTAATCAAATGAAAGAAAAGCCTTGAGAACATGCGAATCCCCCCCCCCCCCCAAATCAAACCCTACATCAGACCTAAATGTGCTAACATTTCTAACACTCAAATTTTACAAAAACTTTGTCGGTTTTACATAGCACTGATCCAAACATAACAGTATTGAGCTGTTGTTTTTGCTTTATTATTCTTCACATTCTAACCTGCATGAATGAACACCCACACAGCAAAGCCTTCGTCAGTTATGCAAGCCAGTTTCCTCTAATTGATTTTATAGTATCCTGTTGCTGTTTTTCCACCCAGTAGGGTCTTTTAAGTTGTAATGTGCAGCTTGCTAAATTTTGCAACTGTATTATTATTATTACACAAAGGATATTTTTACATGACAAAGCTAACAAAATCTCGGATCAATACTGAATAATCAGATTTGAAATTTTTGGCATATACACATAGAGGCAGGTGGACAGAGATGCAGTGCTCAAATCATACACAAAAACACACACACACACGTATGCATCCATACGCGCACACACAGAATATAGAGGGGTCATTCCATACATTTTGTATGATACTTTTGAAATGGAGATCAGGGACATGCATGTGTGTGTTTGTGTGTGTGCGTGCGTGCGTGCATGTGTGTGTGTGCACAATGCACATGTGTATGTGCATGTGTGTGTGTTGTCTTCCAAAAGATGGAGTATGTAATTCATCTGGAATAGCCATATAATATAACAATCTGTCTCATGCCTGATTAGCCACAGTGGGAAGATCAAGCCCTAAGCCTCACAAGTAGCATTTGGAATGGTTTAATCACATTATCCCCTTCTTCCTTTATGAGCTCATCTTCATTTCCATATAACAGTTAACAGCTACAGTGAACTGTTAAGCTGTGTCCCAGGTCATTTCCATAGAACTGTTTATAGTTACCATGGCCTTGTGCAATCACTTCCTGTTATTGTAATATTTAACCGCAGGACTCTCAATTCCCTGATGTAGTGCACTTAAGTAATTCACTGGTTACTGTTCAAATCTTGTTATGTAATTAGATATCCCATAGGATTTGGGTTTTCGGGTGATGATTCAAGGGCCTGTACTAAACTAAGTTACATGAGCCGTGGAATGGCAACGGGTATTATTGAACCATGCTCTACAATCATGAAATAATTTGACGTGACATTAAAAAAAATCTTTGAGGCCCAAACATAATTAAAGGTGGCGTGGTTTGACCTGATCATGTCCAACTTTTTGATGTTTCTCCATCCACATGGAAGTATTAACTGCCAAAAACACCAATTACAAATTTTAGTTAAATCCAGCTGTTTGAGATAGTAAAAATGACTAGTACTAATGTTAATCAAAGTAGTTTAGCCCATAGGACAAGTGGGTGTGTGTTGTGTGGTCTTCACATGCAGCGACCTTTTGTTTAACAAAATAAAAGTTAAGGCTGACTCGGAAGATTTCCCGATGAGGGCGTACTCAATTTTCAAACAAATCGTGTTTTTTTTTTTTTGCATATACATAAGCTTGTCCTATACTAATCACTGGTTGAAATAACTAGGCTCAATCGAAGTCCCTTCATATAGAAAAATCACAACTTGGTTATGAATTCCAGATCAGCATTTGTGTTATACACGGTATCTATGGCACTATTGATTATACTGTGCCTAAATGTTTACTGCATGACAAATGAAAAATTTAATTCATCTTTAACTTTGGAATTAAGCATTTAGGAATTTAGTCTAGATGATTATCTTTTATTACTAGACAAATATATAGGACTATAATTTGAAATCTGAGTCAGCCTTTTAAAGGGCATTCTGTTAGCGAAAACAAACAGTATTTCAGTATTATTATATTATTAAATGTATGTATGGCAAGCAGGCAAATAAGGATGTAGTGATAGTTTAGCTAACGCTTACATTTTTTGTGTCTACAACACATAACAATTTTTTGTTCAGGCCAATGCATTGGTGGAGCACGCATCAGATGTGCCGCTGGGGCAAATTGTAATTATTTGGTGCAAACATTGTTTTTCTTTCAAAAACCCGGATAACAAAAACAAATTTTCAGTGCTCACAAATTCAAGGCATTCCCTTCCTGATCATTTAAGCAGTTTCCTTGGGTGGAGTGTCACAATATACCATAAATAATGAAAGAAGGCCTGCCAGGATTTTTGGTTCTTGCTCATCATAATATTCAGTGCATTTAATGTTTAAACTGATTTTAAACTTTGAAGAAAAGGGAAATAAACATGTCATGTGTGTGTTTGTGAATTAGGCAGGTAAACTTGTTTATGTAATCATAATAAAAATAAGGAAAGTAGTGTATGTATCAACATGGCCGTTAAGGTTTTAAATTAATGAAAAATGACAGTGAAATCAGAAGTCATTACTAGTTAAAAATCTCCCAACAGGAAACTAAAGAATCAACTTCCATTCGGCTTAAGGGTAATCATTCTGTTTGAAGATATTACCCTGCTTTGGACCTTAATCAATTCTATTGGTATCATAAAATGAATAAAAAATAAATAAAAATAACCAGGACAGTCTATGTCCATTTGGTGTAGCCACCCAGATTCATGGACACCTGATGGCCTGAATGTATCTTGATTGACGTTATTAATCTTGTTATCTTATCTTTGTTCATTAATTGGCTAATGCATTGCCCAAGATGAAGGGTCAGCCAAAACAAAAGGACAACATTGCCTTTACAACCCATAAGCATTCATTGTTGGCAATTGGCAGGAGAGTTTAAACCTCCCTTAGGAAACCACAGTAACAGCTCAATTTTATTGCATTGTAATTCCAACCAGCAGAATTGTGGATTTTTCCTCCATTTTTTTCCATCGTAGAGTGTTGGTGGTTGTTAAATTTCATAATGGCACCAAAAGTCCACCCGTCCTTCAGCAGCTCTACAACAAATTAATTTTATAGGGGTTATAAATTGATCAGGGGCCTTGAAAAAGCTAAATAATATTGTACTTGCAGCCTGTCCTTGGACCCTATCTCTGTTAAACCTTGACAGTCACTAAAAATGACCAGTTTCTGTGAAATCCTATTATTATTATCTATGCAGGCCCAAACAAATGCAACCAACCATACTGGCCAAAAGTCTTCAACAAGTTCTCTCAACTATGTGAAACCCCAATCTTTACTCTGGATCTTTACCCTGTGTGGTATCCCCTTTATACAATCTATAACAGTGCATTCCTGTTATTAGGGCCGGGGAAAAACGTTAACTTCCTGAATCAAACTGCTGTTTTTTTTTGGCATTGCTGATTTCTTGAGAAGTTGTGAAACATCCATACAAATATTGCACTTGAAGCAGTTGTGGGGTAAGGTTGGTGTCCACTCCATAAAATTTCTACTTTATGATGATTGTAAATTGATGCCAAAATCTGCTTTAACATTTCAATGATAAAATCGGCTGTGGGAGCAGCAATTGTGGGGGGGGGGGGAATCCCCCCACCTGAATGCTTTTCTGCTTTTCTCCCTTTATTGCTTCTCTTTCTCCTGGAACTAAAGGCAAAAAAGGGGGCTAGGGTTAATAAACCTCGCTCTTTTCTCCACATCAAAAATGTGGCAAGTTAAAACTTGCAAAATTCCCTGCCTGGTACTTAGGTCAAAATGACACAAGAAACAAGATCAAAAATGTCAATAGAAAAATATGACAAGTGACATCTCCGCTCTATTTCGCTTTATTAAGAGATACATTTGTTACACATTTAGGCCTACAATTATTATTGTAAAAGTGTTTCAGAATTAAGATTGTAATTATCAAGTGAACTTTGCCCATTTTCCCAATTTTGGTCAGCTCCAGCAGGTTAATGACACAAACATTACTTATTTTCAAAGGCCCAAACATGTGGCATCTCCTGTGCCCTACATAATCTATTCCTAGGAGTCATACAAGACTATCAAAAAAAAATGAATATTCGGAATAAAAATGTAGGTGTTGGGAAAACCCTATACCAAAATCCAGAGAAACAGGAATAAACTCTACACACTGATTAGTCAATTGGCAAAAGTGGGAGCACAAAATAGGGCAAACATTTCATAGTAAAATTGTCCATTTTGGCTCGCATTTTTTTGCCTCTATCTTTTTTCCTTGTTCGCTTCTTTTTTCCGGGCCTGTTCCTTTTTTGTCTCGAATCTTTTGATACAAGACTCTTTATGTGACCTACTTTGTAGGCCATGATACAGTGGTTCAGTAGATCTGGAAACTAACAAACTCTGGCGATCCTGTCTTTGGGGTCCACGATCATATATAGGGTTATTACTATTTTATAGTTGAGCATCAAGTTTAATCTTTAGCATCAAGGTTTAATATCTCCCCTAAGTTTGTTTTGGATCAAATTATCTATTATATGTCATGGCTTAGGTTTGCTCAAACAAGTAGTTTTCCTGCTTTTTTGGTCCACTTTCAACAAGAATCGGCATTGAAGCTGGCAGCTGCTGTCGCGCGGGAAGTGGATGTTACCGGCCTTGATACTCACTCCCTTTGATGCATTCTGGGCTACGGATGGGCAAATCTGAGGCTAAAATCGGGAATGCGATGCAGCGCAAATACAGTGCGTATCCTGTTATTGTCTGCGTTCCTTAACACGCAAGCCCACGAGTGCTTCACGCAGTTCCATTACGCGGGCATTACGCTCGACAACAAAACAAACTTCGTTCTCCGCCTATTGCAAAGTTGTCTCTACTCCCCTGTAGAGTTTTCGGACTTTTATCCAATCAGAGACCGCGATGGAAAACCCTTTAAAAATCAACAAGAGTGCTCACTTTTCTCGGGAGTTTGGTTCCATGATTTCTTGCAATGGCGGCCATTTCTTTCGCAACTTTTGTGTCAGTTTTACCCCGTAATTTCCCTCATAAATCGAAGCCCTGCCCTCCTTCCAACAATTAAACCTTTTGTTTTCAAGTAACCGATTTATAGCTACATCGATACAGGTTAGTACGATAAAAACAGACGCATTTTTAGGGTTTTTCGAGCCAAAAACCTTAATGAAAAGCGATGTTTTAGCACTTTTCAAAATTTGTTTTCACCTTGTTATTTCCCCGTGTGTGAATTTCCCTCATAAATCGAAGCCCTGCCCTCCTTCCAACGATTTCAACCTTGTTGAAAAGCTTAACAGGAGCTATTTAAAATTGTCGGCTAGCTTAAATCTGAGGGAAAAGTAATTTTTCTTCCTATATATGACAGTGGACCCCAAAGACAGGATCGCCCAAACTCTACATGTACCTCAATGCAAAGGGAATCCCTACTTTTGTATCAAAAATAATTTGTGATGTGATCTGGGAAAACCCGCCACATGTCGCACAGGACAGTTTTGAAAAAAATAAAGAATATATTTTTTAAAATTTATATTGTTACTTATTTTTTGTCAGATGTATTTAGGCATAACTTTTGACGGGTATCAAAGAAGAAAGAAGTAAACAGTTAATGGAAAACCTTAATATTTCAAACTCTGCAGTGATAGTAAAAAATCAAATATAAATTTCCCACCATGTGGCGGGTTTTCCCAGATCGCATCACATTTTAGCAAAAAAGCATTTGCAGTGTTGACTGTAATTTTTTTGATGCACGCAAGCTCGATGGGGAAAAATCTACGAAAATGTCCACATCAAGAAAAGTTGGGGATGTGTGCCTCTAGAAATAACAGATTTTGGCTTTAATTCACTTTCAATAATCAAAAGCATGAGTAATAACAGCTCTAAAATTTTATACGGCCCCCTGACTCATCTACTTCATATGTCACTTCAAATATTACCAACATGTAACAGCCTTGCTATCATTTGTAAATATTCCATGAAATCCTTGAAATTCAGGGCAAAATTGTACAACTGTGAAAGATGGCAAGGTCTACTTGCAACAGCCTTGCTGTTGGCCAACATCACTTAGCTACAAATTCAGAAATCCTTGCAATTTGTGACAATGTGTTACTAATACAAATTTAATAACAAATCGTAACAAACAACTTCTATGAAATCCTCCCTGGTTGGCCCATTTATTATCAGGCCAGATGGTATGTGTGATAATTTGTGTGACAACAAAACAGACCATGAGTGTAGCATCCCCTGGAAGTTTTAGCCCAACTTATACTTCCAAGCAGATTTTTTGGGTACATTACATGTAGGCCTATATACATTCTAACTGTTGATACTGAGATATTAAGGTGTGCACGCCAGTGTCACATCATCGCATCTTGACAGTGTGTGAACTACATGCAGCAAGGTGTTAACTCAACACTGATAAAGAAAGCCCAAAGAGGCTGAATGCAGGGGTTGATCAGGTAGAGTACAATGTAGCATAATCCAGTTCTGAGGTAGAATTCTCGGAACAGCATACAAACCACTTATTTAAGATGCGACTCTTTTGAGGATTAAGTTTAGATAGTCAGGCTTCGAATTACCCAGGTGCACCATGCACATTGCGATGTACATTCTCTCTGTTCATGTAACGTGTTGTAATCCTGCAATGCACGTGTGCATTTAAATGTAAACGTTTGTGAATTCATAACTATGCAATTAGCTTATTCAGAAAGTCTTTGAAGCTGAAATGATAAAATTTTTGCGTTTTTTTTAACAAAAAAACAAAGCCATATCTGATATGAAAAGGTTAGCATACCACCAATCCATGTTATGTTTACATTAGCCTGTGCCATGTAATCTTTTACATTGTGCATGTAAATATTTGAAAAGTTACCTCCTGGTGCAATGTAATTCTAAAATTGTAATTCGAATCCTTTAGATAGTAAAGAGAAGCTGGTCTTTTTAAGTCAATGATTGTAAGATTGTAAGAGCAATGATGTTCTTTGACATTGGAAATATCAGACACAATCGGTATACACACAAACGTAATTTGCCACATTTTGATAGCTATGTAAAATAATTCAGAGCTGCTTTATTTTGGATCGATATAGAACCTTGATAGCCAGCCTTGGAAGACCACTGAGATCAGAGGCAGTTGTGACTAAAGGGAACGTGTGAATTAAAAGTGAGCTTTTTATGTAAAGAAGCCAACTCTACCTTTATAATTTCACCCAAAATGCTAACCTGCTCGTTTCCAACTTATCAACTGTTTAAAGTTTCTTAACAACAGTTGGATTGGTACACTAGGCCTATTCACTGAGGCTGGTATTCTGAAAGGGAGTCTAACTTTAGACCTGGGTTTAAACCAAGGTTAGTCCTACATGAGTGGACCTTTTTTCCTTTCAAAATACTGTGAAAGTTAAATGTGAGAAAATTCCTCATGGATGGGCTTTTTCGGCATATCCATGAGGAATTTTCTCACCTATTACAGTACATTTTTAAAGTATGTTGGAAGGAAAAAAGTCCACTCATGTAGGACTAACCCTGGTTTAAACCTGGGTCTAAAGTTAAACTTCCTTTCAGAATACCAGCCCTAGTCTTTACCGACTAAAAAAAGGGCACTGCATGATTCAGTACAGATCCAATGCACTCTTACCCTCCACAGCTGTTTAAGAGACTAAAACGGCCTTTAGTCAAAGAGACTACAGTTGAGATCGGGTTAGAGATTGCCCGCATCTTTGACCTAAATTCAGAGAATTCTAGCCCACACTGCTGGTTAAGTTATTTAGGTAGGTGGTCTGGGAGTGGAGGATGCAGAATGTGTTTCACATTTTTTCCCTAGCTTGTTCTATTGAAAATCAATCCCCAGGTCAACTGTCATATTCATTCAGACATTGGCATGCTGGTTGAAAGTGTTTCTATAACTTTTCTTATGGTTAACTACATTTTGTCAACAAATATTGAACAAGCTTCAATTCAGTTGTCCAGGGCTGTTGTCTAAAAAATAATAACTAGTTGTCCTAAATTCTGGCATAAGCAGTTTTTCCTTTTCCAGAAGTTCTCCTCTCCTTGCTTGAAAATCACATGGCCTGCATTTCGGACATCTATTACAAAACAATTAACCTTGCCCTTTACGAAGATGTCGAGTCTTAAGTGATGAAATTAATACCCCTGCCTGCACTTTGGGCCGTTTATTATGTCGGTTCATCTTACTGAACCTACGGAAGCTTTTTGCTACTTCAAAAATTGTAACTTTGCCTCTGATGGTGTCATCAAGGGCATGATATGTGCACACCTAAAATGCACTCACTCAAGAATACTTTTCCATTCTTGTGTCCACTAACAATGTATGCTATGAACAAATCGGAAACCATGCAAGTCTTTTACATATTATGAAGCTGCAATCACTTGCAAACATCATTGGTAGATACAAAGGGTAGAATTTTGCCACACTCTGCAGAATTTTGGAGATAAAATTTCAGATGAATCTTTGCATTAAGGGGGGGGGGGGGGCCTGTGACCTAACAGGTAACAAGTTCCCGGGTACCCGTTTCAATTTTGCGGGCGGGTACCCGGGTACCCGGAGCAGAATTCAACAGCCAAAGTTGACCTCATACCATCATGACCAATATTGTTTGCTTCTTGGCGACTATTTAAAATGAGACTTCAGAAAGCATTAAAAATGATCTAAGAAATATTCTACAACTGTAAGAAATATTATTCAAGTTATTACTAGCATTACCTGAAGTATTACTCCGCCTACAACAATAATATCAGTAGTATTGTTGAAATCGTAAGCCTTATTTATACCCCATGACCCGCGATGCTGTAAAGAACCAGTCGCCATTTTGTATTTTTCTCTGACATGATGATGCAACCATTTTATGATTAAAACACCCCTAGAACGATGTCTTATCGTGTCTGTGTCCATCAATGCTCATGATTGAACTTGGAACAGTGAAGAAGACCCTATGTCGTACTTCAACCGCAAATAATCCCGTTTAGTAATTTCTGTTCATGTGAGAGTACGAAAGGTAGCGAGAAGATTCGGGGAAATCCCCATGTGCGCTGCAGTTAACCTGTGCGGGTTGGATCCATTCTACACACAAGTTAGCCCCGATTGCCACGCACAAAACTTAATCTAGTTACCGGGGTCAAAGCACTGTGGGCATTAGGTGGTAGCGGTCAAGAAATCCTAATTTTAGACCATGTCATTGGTTTAACACATAAACACAAATATACAAGCGGCTAGGGGCCGACCAGGTAACCCTATACTTGCCGTGTAATCATAGTTCGCTAACTTTGAAGTTTCCATTGCAATCTCTAAGTCCCAAAATAATAGATTAAAATTTTGCACCAGAAGTGGGAATCGAACCCAGGACCTTTTGATCACAAGACGAGCGCCTATACATGCACGCCACGAAACTCGAGCTGGCAGAAGATCGGTTTTTGTAATACTTAAATAAACACATTAACGGAATAAAGCGCACATATACCATAATCTTCTTGATTGACGAGGTTACCTGGTCGGCCCCTAGCCGCTTCTCAAAATATTGACAAAAATCCTAAATTTTTTGTGTTTCAAAGTAATATTACTATCTTATTCCAAAACTGCTGAAGAACAACTCCACTGTAAGGTTTATTTCTGATTTTTTAATGTATGAATAACGGACGAGGTCGTATATTGCTGTAGTCAATTTTGATTGCTTTGGCTGACGTTTGCTTGTATTATTTGAGGCTTGGCCACCATCGTCTGGCAGGCATCGCAACCTGGCGGTGGTACACAGATCAGATCAACTTCTTGCTACTTCCGGGTTTTGTTTGGTTCGCCACGTAGCAATGAATGTGTACAATAAATATCTACGAAGCACTTGTACTAGGCCAACGACCGTGAGGCATATTATTACTATGCAGTAAAATTGGTTCGTGATCATGATAATATCTGCAAAATCCGTCATATTTATGGATGTGAAATCAATGAAGACTGAAGAGCATTGTGAGTACTAGTCTAACTAGTAATCAAAATATACCTGTCATTAATTTTTTTCTCACAACCGGGTATCCCGTGTGGAGATTTTAAGCCCGGTACTCGGACATCGCGGGCGGGTACCCGGGTATCCGGGATTCAGTCACAGCCTTACTTTGCATTGTCATTTTTTTAGGTAAAGTCCCAGTATAAGTTTCAAGACAAGGCAGTCAACAACCTTCTGTTGAATTTGTGATCAACCTACAAAAATTCACAGGACTTGTTATTTGGATATTCCCTCTAAGTATCTATGACATTGTTTAGGGACTTCACATGAATTAGTTTTAAGGTCCATTACTGGTGTTTGAATTCCAAGAGCTATTTGTGCAACTCCTATGCTAAAATAGTTCCTGGTTCATAAAGGTGGGTGACCCTTCAAGGTCTGATTTTTCTTCCTCACATGGAAGCATGTCACCAAAAACATCCGATTAAAAATTTTTAGTTAAAATGGTCCAGTCGCCTGGATAGGAGAGGCAAAAAGCGTACTAAATTGGCACACGCCTAGAATTTCAATGAGAATCCGAGAATCGATTCTCGCAACGATTCTTGTAAACTGATTTGCGTGAATCAATGTTGATTCTCATAAACTTCAGAACTTAAAACAGTAGCGAATTAGATGATTCCTGCAAAATTTGTTTTGGGGAATCAAGTCTGATTCTTGCACACAGGGACAAAATTATAGTTTGATGGAGGGGGATCCGGACAAGGTTATCAATCAGGTCGCCCACCTTTAACACGTATGTATGAAAGCTACAATCTTGGCAAAAAGTCATTGCTATCAGCTCAACTTGATTTGCTATTCAAAGGGTATAATGATGCAATTAGCCATTGTATGTAGGAAGTTTGAAAGTGCATATCAAATAGAAGGTCTATATTCATTGGTTACTCAGATGTTATGTTTTGTCGTGTAATGTGCTGGTTACTGTTTGGAAGCATTGATGGGGAGGGGAGAAGACCAGGAGAGCACATTTAAAGGGGCAAACAAATGGGGAACGCATCATAAGTGGCTAAGTGGCACTCTTCAAAAAAAAAAATGGTCCTGAAGGGAGTGACAAAGTGTCTCAAGACAAATTTCCAGATGCTATTCTTAGAATATGACATCTGGACACGCAGACCATCAATCACTGCTTGTTTTTTTTTTTGTGAACAAATTCTGGCAGTTCCAAGAAAGCTTGCATCTTACTTCTGTAAAACATTTTAATTTCGCGGGTACTTTTTTTCGCAAATTTGCGATTGGTGACATTTTCGCGAGTATTAAATTTCGGGAATTTGACATTTTGTGATGATGCCGATGTACTTGGGCAATATTTTTTCGTGAGGATTTAATTTCGCGATTTCTTGTTACTCGCAAAATTCGAGAAATTAAGTACCTCGCAAAATTAACATGTTTTACAGTATGTACAAAACACACAAGATGGCACTTACTTGCAATTGTTACTGTTACTCGTGAGCTGCAGATGGTCCCGAATTCATTGGAGCACAACCCTGATATGTTCCGGCGTCTTTCTTGGGCAGGACGGCGTCTATGAGCAGCGAGCCATTGGCGAGCACTGACCGCTCTCCGTCCAGGTTAATTTCTTCGTCCCCCCGCCGCCAGATGACCACAATCGGCCGCCGGCCGGAGGTGGCGCAGTCCAACAAGAGCGGTGCGTCTTTTAGGGCGTACGCATCCCGAGGTGGGGTTACTATATCTAATTCTTCAATTGAGGCGACTCCTGTGGAGAGAAAAAAAAGGAAATTCTTCAATCCAAAGATCTATCTCTACTCAGCAAAATCATAAAGATAGAAGCCCTAAGCAATAGAAGAATGAGAAAGTTTCTCATACCCTTATGGAAACCTGCGGTAGGCTGCCAGGAGTAGAATTTCGTGGAGAGCTACGAGAGACTATTTGGATTCTCACAGGTGGAGTTAGCAAGAATCTTTGGATTCTCCATTCAGTTCATGTGAAACATAACAGTTAACAAGAATCAAACTGGATTCTCGTGGATTTGTTTGGGGGAGTCTTCATGGAAGTGGACTCTTACCAAAATTCTAGCCCTGAAGGCACTGTGATAGGTTCAATATTGGTGAAAGATTGTATGAAAGAAGGGACTTTGTAGCGTCATATATAGCAAGCCACAATAGTTTGGGATAAGGATGGGTTGCATCATCTTCGGCAATAACATTGCAAAATATCACTGTTACAACTGGGTAAATTTTTAATCAAATTTTATCCATAGTGTATTAAATTTTGCTGTAAATATGGTATTACAAATTCAGAAAATACAATGTATATTTCCGATGAAGTACACATATAACGGGCGTAACAGAGGTCAGTGTTCTGTGGAGTGGGCCAAGCTTATCATTTTCCTGGTGGGTATCATTTTAGCCCAGTACAAATATGGTCCTTTCCATTTTTTTCCTGCTGAGTGACCAGCGAATTGAGCTCAGGGGCGTAACCAGACCTGAGCCTCTGGGAGGTCAACCTTCTCCCTTCCCTTTCTCTTCTTCCCTCTTTCTTTTTTCCTCTTCTTCCCTCTTTCCTTTTCCTATTCTTCCCTCTTTCACCTCTTCTTTTTCCTCTTCTCTTCTCTCCTAGGGTTGCAAAGGGGTGGAAAGTTTCCGGGAATTTTGGAAACTTTCCCGGAAACTTTCCGGGAATTTTGAAGGGCCCGGGAATATTGGAATTTTCGGGAATTTTCAATTTTGCCATTTATTAAGTTTTAAACAATTTAAACATGGGTTACAGAAAAAATTAACAAACATGTTTGTTAGGCCTTTCTTTCAATTATGTACTGTTTTGTGCTAATTAAGAATATGACATTTTGCTACAGGCCAATTTAAGGCACTATCAGTGATCTGCTCGAAGATTCAAAATATTTGCAATTTTGCAAGAATGGCTTAAAAGTGTTGGATAAGTCTATGGAAATGGAATTTCCATTTAAACTATTTTTTCCACATGAAAATTTATAGAAAAAAAGAAAACAGCAGTACTCAAAGATAAGAATCTCCATTCAATTACGTGTTGTAGTCCGTACAGACAGTAATGACTAAAATATGATTTTTGTCCTTATAGAATAGCAAATAAACTGATCCAAACATGTGTTGTTTTTGGTTATTTCATTTTTCTCATTTTATTTAACATGCTTGTATGTTCTTCTGTAGTATTTCAGTTGTACAGAGTAATATCTTAAACTGAACAAAAGGACCTCATAGTTTTATCGATTTCAAAAGATTGTTTTGAAAATCCCAATATTCCCGAAAATGTCCTAAAATTCCCATAAATTCCCGTTAATTCCCAAAATTCCCATGGAAATTTTCCGCTCTGAAAATTCCAGGGAATTTTGCAACCCTATCTCTTCCCCCTTTTACTTTTACTTTCTCCCCCTTCTCTTTCCCTCTTTTCCTTCTCCCTTTTGTTTTCCTTCCCATTTTTGGCTCCCCTTCAAAATTTGTTTGTGTCGGCTGCCTCCCCCCCCCCCCCCCGCCACTGCTTGAGCTGAATTTCCAGAAATGTGCCTCCCCCTTCCCTCCACCTCCTGTTATGCTACTTTTTGAAAAGGATGGTGAAGAATATCTGCAGTCCTGATCTTGGGGAAGATGTGCTTTACACATAAACATACATGGTCAAACTGCCTACTTGATCTGGGATTACAAAAACTTTTTGGCGAAAGGTCCGGGGTTCAATTCCATGCCCAGGTGTGGATGTCCAGGATTTTTTCCAGGTTGTTCATGCTTAGGCATGTTGTGTATGTCTATGTAAAATAATTGTTCCCAATGTTCTAGTATGCAATGCATGTTTCTTTCTCCACTTTGAAATATAATATGTTAAGAAATGCAGGTAAGCATCAGTAATGATCTCGTGTACTAGATTGTATCGTTATAGCTATATATCCCCCCTCCAGTGTACGATGCGCTATACTTTGTCTCATCTAAGTGAAGTGACGTTTAGCGTCTGTTGCATTCCCCAGCTACGTCTCATCGTGCCGCCTTTATTCGCGTGCGTATCATGCGCTTATTCCAAGCATAGCGCGAGCGATTCATGGGTGCGCACATAAAAGTCGCAGTGACGTCACCTTCAACTTAAGATGACACAAACTATAGTCTCTTACCTACTTTGGACAACATCAACTCATCTGCCATTTTGCCAAACATACTAATTATTATGAATACCCCAATTCTAGGAATCATGGTACTAGCTGTTTTGAGTCAGTTCTTCCAGGGGAATTTCATAAAATTGTTTTATATTGGAGGTACATGCCCACGATGCAGGCACCTAGCCAGTCCAACAGTGGTTCCGAGATGGAACTTTGAGAGGGAAAGTTCCCGGTAGGTGCAACAATGATCACAGCCAAAAATATCCTGGGTGTACTACTCCTTAAGTTTTTTTTTTTTTTACCTATCACTCTACACTTGATCCACTGGCAGTTGATGTATGGGGGAGGAAGATAAACTTGATTTTTAGGCACAAGAGGGTCGAAGCCTACAGTTGAGCTATTGCTATGAATTTAAGGTTAGCATTAAGAGTTTAAAAGTTAAGAAATAATGAACCCCTGTGAAAACTCACTCCATCCATTTTGCGCAGGCATCCACTACTGTGGCCATCCAATGTTGGCAGTGGCGGCACAAGACTTTCATTTTCTGGGGGGAGTGAAATTTGGGGGGGGGGGGGGGCAAAGGTGAAATTCTGGGGGGGGGGAACTTCCAAATTTTGGCCCCAAATCACTGATAATTTACCGAAATTTGGTGATTTTTTGGTCCCAAATCGCTGACTTTTGTCAAATATTTGTCATTTTTCTTCTGGCCAGGGGGGAAAGCCCCCCCCCATTGGCGCCGACACTGAATGCTGGTAACAGAGTACACCACCATAGAGTGGCCTCATCAGTCCGAGTCACCATCAGTCACTTGGCAGTCAACTCAGAAACACTGCCATTTAAGAATTAACACTTTGGCAAAAAGCTCACCAACTGGCAAAATATTGAGCCATTTCTAAATGATCATTCCTAAATACTACTGGCCATTTACCCTCAGAGAAGTCTCCCATTTTTTTATTGCTTTGAACTCTTGGCACCCAAGGGTCTTTGGTCTCCTGCCTGAAATTCAGCTGCCAGAATTTTTATTGTACCTCCACCCAAAGAGGCGTCTGACCAAGAATTGACCCAAGATGAAACTGATAAAAAATTCCAGGTAATTCGGGGCCCATAAAGGGAAGAGTGTGGCGAAGAATTTAAAAAAAATCACTGTGAGTATTTTTAAGATGCAAATTTAATTTGTTTAAAGGGCATTGCACATATGCCCCATGGGGGAAACAAAATTTGTGGTTTGATGAGTAGAAGCATAATACATATTGCAAGCCCTATTCACTCTGTGCTATTAAATGTGACGGTTTAACCACTAAAAGTGTTTGTTGTTGGTTGTTGTTTATATCTTGGGAATGAAATGGATGGAGGACTCACATCATGGCTACAATGAAGAAAAATACAACCTTTCAACTCTGATATCAAATCGATACCGGGTAAATCTGCTAGAATTTCGGCGGAATCACGAAATCGTTTCTCGCAAAGATTCTCGTAAATGGAATTTGCAGGAATAGCATGTTATTCTCGTAAACATTAGAAGTTAACACAGTAGCGAATTATGAAACGATTCCCCAAAATTCATTTTGAGAATCAAGCTGAGTCTCGCACTCTTCTGCTACGAAATTCTACCCCTGTAAATCAGGGGGTCTAACGATGATCGAACCACACCTTTTTAGGAAGAACTGCATATTTTGAAAATTTGTGGGGGTGCGCGTGCATTAATTAAAAATCACTCAACCGAATTAGATTGAAAGAAAAAACAAAGTCAAATATGAAATGAATTGATTCTCATTTTGGTAAGTATTAGGCCCGAAAATCTTTATTTTTTTAAATTTAAGGAAATCAATTTGAGCCTAGCTTTTTTATATATGGGTAACTTGTTTCAACATTAGTACGCAGAAAAATGAATAGGGGAAGACTCAATAACATCGCAAAAAGAGAAAGGGTAGTAGGGTTTCAAAATTAAAGTCCCATTCTAGAAGTTTTGGGGAAGAAGGTTTGAAGGTGTTTTCTTGTATTGTTCATCAAGGGTGCTGAACAAGATTTTTTTTTTTGGGTCCAACCTCTGAAATGTGGGGAACTCTCGCTAGAGGGCTTTTTGTCAAATGCCGCCAAAATTCCACCAGGAATGGCATATTAAAGCTAAAAACAGCTATCAATAGTAATATGAAATCAATTTTGGTAGTTTTCTTAATGCTAATTAGGTGTGTAATCCTATTCCAATAATTAGAATTTATGATAAGTACACGTAGAGGGCGGCGTTTCAAAATGGCTGCCCACCTTCTGTATAATAACCTTTTGGACCGTTATTAATTAATTATTAGTGATACAAGTATAAAAAATTTCAAAGTGAAGATGTTTGAGTGTATTTGTTTACATTTCAAGGATGCTGAAACAGATTATTGTGGTCCAACCTCTGGAAATGTTGGGAACTCTCGCTAGAGGGCGTTTTTCAAACTGGCCGCCAAAATTCCAGAAAATGGTATATTTAAGACTAGAAACGGATATTTGGGAATCCAATGAAATGAATTTGGGGGTATTTCTGAATGCTCTCTAGTATAATTTGATATTTAACATAAATTAGGATTTTGATAGGTACCTGTCGAGGGCCTTTTTCAAAATGGCCGCCAAAATTCCAGAAAATTGCATATTAAGGCTAAAAACAGTATCTAAGAGTCCAAACTGAAATCAAATTTCGGTGTTTCTTAATGTAGTTATTCTACTATGCTATCCAATAATTAGAAATTATGAGAAGTACCCGTGGATTTGGGAGTTTTCAAAAATGGCTGCCAAAAATTTTGCATAATAGCCTTTTTAGGACCGTTATTCAATTAATTATTAATGGATACAATTATAAAAATCAATGTGAAGATGTTTGAAGGTATTTGTTACATTTCAGAATGCTAAACAAGGAATTATTTTTCCAACCTCTGGGAAAATGTGGGGGGGGAACTCTGTAGAGGGGTTTTTCAAAAATGGACGCCAAAAAATTCCAGAAGAGAAAATTGATATTTAAAGCTTAAACAGCTATCTAAGATTCAAAATGAAATAAAATTTCGGTTGTTTCTTACGCTAATAGTACCCCTAGAGGGCGCTTTTTTCAAAATGGCTGCTAACATTCCAGTATAGTCTTTGGGGGATGTTTCAATTAGTTATCAAATTCAAATGATAATCAAGTGAGATTAGGGATGTGAACAAGATTTTGTGTCCATACATCTGGGGAAAAGTAGATAACTCTCAAAATTGCCGCCCCAAAAATTCCAGAGAATTGGTAAAAGCTAAAACAGCTATCAGAGAATACAAAAAGTGATATTCAGGTATTATTTCAAATACAAGCATAAATCAACGTGGAGATGTTTGAAAGTATTTGTTAATTTCAAAGATGATGAACAAGAGTGTTTTGGCCCAACCTCTGAGAAAAATGGCGGAAATTTAGATAGAGGGGCATTTCAAACTGGGCCGCCAAAATTCCAGAAAACCGCATATGATATGGCTTTAATAATTCAATAGCTATAGAGGAATCAAATGAAATCATTTTGGGGTTGTTTCTTATGCTATTTATGATTATAAATGCCCCTAGTGGGGCTTGTCAAAATGGCTGCCAAATTCCAGAAAATGACACATATTAAGATAAAAACAGCCATTAAGATTAAGATTACACCAAAATGAAATCATTTTTGTTGTTGTTTTTTGTCTTATTGTAATGTTTCTGCTTCTAGCAATTGAATGATATGATAAATAACACAGATTTTTTTTTTTTTTCAAAATGGCAACCAAAATTCCATAAATAAACTTTTCGGTGGGGAGTTTCATGCATTATTGACAAATACAAGTATAAATCAAGTGAAGTGCAGATGTTTGAAGGTATTCGTGTATGTTTCAGGATGGTCAGATTTTTTAGGTCCGACCTATGTAAAATGTGGGGGGGGGAAATAGCGCTAGAGGGCATTTTTCAAAAGGGCCACCAAAATTACAGAAATTGTTATTGCAAGAAATATAGGCCATCCTAAGATAAACATGCTATCAATTTTGAGGTCTTTCTTAATATATTTATTGTATATTTAGGAGTGCGCTATTTCGAAATGGATGATAAAGTTTAATAATATAAATGTCTTCACATTTCAGAATTTAAAATATATATATAGTCATTTATATAATTTAAATCGGACATACCATTCTTAATAATATTTGGATCGGCAATTGAAGGAGATAAAGTTTTATAGCATTGCCCTACTTCAGCGATTATTGCTAAAAAATATTTCATAATTTTACATATTACACAAATTTCCGGTACGAGTAGTAAAATCTGAAAATGTTAAAAAAACCCTTTATAGACATTAACAGCCCATTTGATTAAAAGCGCCCTATGGGCACATTTATCATAAATCCCTTATGATTGAAAATAGCATTACACAATAAAGCATTAAGAAACAACCCCACATTATTTCATTTTTTATTCTCAGCTGTTAAATACTGTAATATATGGGTTCTGAGATTTTTGAAAGCCATTTTGAAAAACGCCCTCTGTAGAGATTATTGGAATAGCATAAGACAATAACTAGCATTAAGACACACCGAAATGTGATGTCATTTGGACTTTAGATGTGTTTTTAGCCGTAATATGCAATTTTCTGAGAATTGGCGGCATTTTGAAAAAGCGCTCTCTAAGGTACCTATCATTAACTCCATATTATTTAAAGGAGAACCGTAGACACGAATAATGAAAACCAATATACACTATAAAATAATTATTGAGCACCATATCGAGTGGGTTAATAGAAAAAAAAAAAACGGAATTATATACCCTAACACTGATTATTAAAAACAACCTCAGTCTGCCATGTGCTATTAAAAAATCGCGCTAGTGTATAACGGGTTATGCGATACGGGGACCGGCACGTTTGCGTCATAAATGACCATAAGAAATCCATTATGAACGCATCATGTGTGAAGGTTGGTAGGATGACGCTAAGGTGCAGTGTGTATGCATAACACAAATACATATCCCATATACAATAGCGCGAATTTCAAATAGCGCATGGTCAGTCAAGATGTTTAATTCGTTTTAGGGTTAGTTATAATTCCGTTTCCCATGAACCCTCCAATTTTGTTCAATAATTATTTTTATTATATAGCGTATATTGTGTAAGTTATTTCTTGATAAAGGTTCTCCTTAAAATATCATTATATAATAGAGAGCATCAGAAATACCCCCAAAATTGATTTCCATTGGTTCTCAAGATAGCCGTTGCTAGCTTAAATATACCATTTTCTGGGAATTTGGGTTGGCCCATTGAAAAACGCCCTTAGCGAGAGTTCCCCACATTTCCCAGAGGTTGGACCAAAATAATCTTGTTCGCATCTTGAAAACGTAAACAACAACCTTCAAACATCTTACTTTGATTTATACGTGTATTAATAATAATTATTGATAACGGTCCCAAAAAGGCTATAACAGAATTTTGCAACCAGGGGGGGGGGGGGGGGGGGGGGCCCCCATTTTGAAAAAACGCGCCCTCTAGCTGTACTTATCAAAATGTCTTAATTATTGGAATAGCATTTTACACATTAATGTTAGGCATTATAGAAAGACCCTAAAATGATTTCTTTCATATTAACATTTAGATAGCTGTTTTTAGCTTGAATATGCCATTTTCTGGAATTTTGGCAGGCCATTTTGAAAAACGCCCCTAGCGAGAGTTCCCCAAATTTCCCAGAGGTTGGACCCAAAAAAATCTGTTCAGCACCCTTGGAATATACAAGAAAACACCTTCAACCGTCTTCCCAAAAACTTCTAGAATGGGACTTAATTTTGAACCCTAATATGGGTCAGTCTTTAAAATGTTATGTTTGCTAAGCTAATTTTTTTCAAGCCTGGAATAATAATTTTTTTCTGGAAAGTTAAATGAATTTCACAGAAATGGGCTGCATTGTTCAGCATTTCTTAAGTGTTTTATGTAAACAAATCAACATTTTCCTCGGAAATCAAACTTTCCCGTAGGAAGAGAACTTTATGTACACCCACCTAAATGTCTTTAAGGTGGGTGACCCGATAATTCAACAACCTCGTCCTCCCCATTTAAACCCCATCAAAATATGTATATTGGATCAGAACCCCGCTTCATATTTTTTACATACCCCAGTGAAATTTAAGGCCTAGAAAGTTCCTTTTGAGGTCCTATAACCAAAACATTTCCAAAAGTGGTTTGGTTTGACACATTAAATAAAACAAAATGTTATGGGCCAATATTTCACTACCAATCATTTGCTTTACGCAGGACAAAAAGCCCATCCCTACTGCCATTTTGCTCTGATGTTTTAGATTAACTTCATGTTAAAACTCTAACAAAGCTTCAGGACCAATAAGTTCTAACACAAAACATTAACAAAAATTATGTAGTTCACTTGGGGTTCCTGGAAACTAAATCTGATACATGGTAGTTGGGGTCCAAGGAGTCCAAATCAGTTGCTCAATATTGTAGGCATGAGAAGGAACTTTTGTACAAAAATGAGAGCGGAAAAAACTGAAATCTAGCCAAAATACCCAAAATTGGGCTGAAAAATGAAAATGCGCAAAATTTGGGTTAAAAAATTTCAGTGTTTAAATTCTCATGCCTGATATTGGTATGTGCTCACAAATATAGCCTGCTTTTGTTAGGGTTAAATTATACCACACAAAGATTCTTGACTCTCTTTGACCCATGGATGCAAGCAAACCCAATTCAGAGCCAAAGTCAACACATGTGGTCAATGTTGAGATTTCGGTACAGTTGGATACTTTTAATGAATTGAACCCCTCCATGTGGTTTAGCTATAAAAATGATTTACATGCATGTCTTCTAACCCTAAAAAACATTCCAAGTATTACAAAATCTGAGTGAGAAAAATGACTCTGATGTAGCGATTACATCATAAAAGACACATGGGCACGAAATCGTTGTCACACCAGCAACACGTTTAGCATGGTATGCCCAGTGAATTTCTCCTTCCTCTCCTGCTATTCTTCACTCTCTCCTGGGCATGCCCGTACGCAGGGGGGTGCGGGGAATGCGGCCGTCCCCCCAAAAAAATTCCACAATAGGGGTAAAAGGTCCACTTTTTGCTCTTTTTTTGATAAAAGGACCAAAATTTAGAGAAATTTTGACAAGAAAGTTCACTCTTTGGTGATTAAATGTTCAAAAGTCCCAAAAAAGGACAGTTTTAGGGGGGTTAGGTCCACTTTTGGCAAAAAAGGTACACTTTTTGAAAAAAGTCCACTTTTTCAAATTCCCGCACCCCCCCCCCCCCAAAAAAAAATAAATAAATCCTGCGTAGGGCCCTGCTCCTGGTAGATAGGTTTAGAACAGCTAGGACATTAGGGTTAATAAGTAAACATTTTAAAAGCTCTTTGTCAATTTTCTGCATTTTTTTTTACTTAAAAACAGGGGTAGAATTTCGTACCAGAGTGCGAGAATCGGTCTTGATTCTAAAAAATGAATTTTGCGGGAATCATCTAATTCGCTATTGTGTTAAATTCTTAAGTTTACGAGAATCAACATTGATCCTGCAAAATCAATTCACGAGAACCTTTGCGAGAATCGATTCTCGGATTCTCGCCGAAATTCTAGCCCTGAAAAAAATAAAATTATTCTTTTGAGGTTTTCAATGAAGAACAAAATCTGAGTTTGTCCTATTGCTCCAGAAAATATGTTCCATTGCTTTCAATGTAGGAAGGGATTTGTTAGGCTGACATCTTTCAAATCTTGCTATTTTTGGTTCAAACTCATTTGTCAAATATCTCACTTCCTGAATTCATTAAATTCATTTTAGAACAAATGAATGCCAATTTAAGCTAGAATTTTGTGGTCCTCGGCTATACACTTGCTATAATCACATAATATACTGCATAGGCTGCTTTTTTATCTTCACAGAAATTAATTTACCAATTTACATGTAATGTACTTTCCTTGTATTCCACTTTCGCACACATACATGTATTGTGTAGGCCCTGAATGTTCTATTTTAAGCAGTTTATTTCTGTCACATGCTTTTCATATGATTAATTGGTAAGAGGAAAAAACACTGGTGCTATTTAAAATGTGTAATTGTGTGTGGCCTTATACAATTGTCTGAATTGACATTTCAAGCTTGAAGTTGAAGGGCAAATTTTATTCTTATTCAGTAATTTCACTAGTTTAGAATTTCCAAGAGACAAAATGAAATTAAAGCTCAAGTATTCACTGTGATGGTCAAAAGTAGCAATTTCTATAAGATTTTGACTCTTGATATAACATTCCAAGAATCAATTTAAAGAGTCATTGACCCTTTCTATGGGGTCAGTGAAATTACTGTTATTAGAATACTTTTGATAGTTTTCTTTTACTTTTTATTTTATGACTTGCTTAACCTGCACCCTTAACAAATCAACATTTTTGAAGGTTTTTAGATTTTCTGATTAAGTGAATCACTGAGAGTGCCTTTAATTAAATGCAACTACATTGCAAACATATTTTTGCTAGTTTTTCAATTTCATGTTTAAAGTTAAACGCTCATGAATATTATCACGTAGGCCTATACAGTAACTAACAGCTTGGTCTTTAGCAATGTTGCAGAACACAGCGAGAACAGTAGGCCTATATTTTAATAGTACTTTTTTTTGCTGCTCCATGCATCAACCTGTGCTGTGTTGTTGATCTAAATAGTAAGCCACACCGTTGCTTGTTAATCAAGCCGATTTCTAGTTTCTCTACTGTATGCGCACTAATGCAGCTAGAAACAGGCATTTTCTATTGGCGTGATCCGGTATGTTCTCTAAAATCCTTCAAATGATAGGAATTTTTTCCAGGGAGAAATTCCCGGTAGGTCTAAATGGTGAGAAATACCGGAGGTGGTCATTTTTTATTTAACAGTTTATTCCCATTCCCGGATCGATCCAGAAAATATTTCTCAATAGAAAAATGCCTTTAGTGTACATGTAAGCGCCACAGTTGGAGTAATAATTTCCTGGCCAAGTTACTAGGTATGCCCGCTTCCACGCCAAAACGGAGCTCCACTGGGTTGCACGTAGACGCAGTTAACGCGACAAGCAACGCGCGCGCGTAGCACCAGGGCCAAAAAATTATTACTCTAACTATAGTAGGCTTTACATTACTTTACTGCTACCATTAATATTAGTATTGTTCTATCTTCTTCCTTTACCTGAAGTGTTAAAGGGAAACATAAAAATGTTGCAAAAGATGTTGTCAACAATATCTTGAGGTAGAGTGGTACACACACAACATTATAAGCAATTTAGGATTACTGAAAATTTTAACATGTTCTCCAAACACATTATTACAGAATTCTTCACTTGATCCAAAAGAAAGCATTCAGAAATTCCAAAACATGACTGTGATTTAAATGAAACTTGCTGCCATAGACCACATAATAAGATGAAATTTGATTCTAAGGGGATGTGACCAGATCCCTAATAAATCCCTAATTTGCTCTTGATTTTGTTTAAAAACAACATTTGGCATTCTTAAATGTTTAAGTCAAATTCAGACATCTAGTTAAATGAATCTCGCTGGAGAAAGCATCCTGATCCAAATTTTTTTTCATCTTGAAAATGGACACAACCAGGCTTTTATTATCAGCTGTGAAAATATTAAAGACAAATAAGTTTGCTTTCCCAGTAGCCAGTCCTGCACCTGGTTGTCAATGGTAACCAGGCCATGAGGTTTGGAGGTGGACAGATAATATTTCATCATGATTATTAGCTAGTCAGGCTTATTTTCATCTCTTTGAAACCGGACAACAACAAAACACCACCATAGTGCTTGCTATCATTAACTCATATCTAACTCAACCACATCAATACATCTCCTTGGATAACTTCAAAGTCTATTTGACATCTATTCAAAATATATCGCCAACATGGAGAAATCGATCAAATCTGTTTGGATCTCCTCAGGATGCAAAGAAGCTCACACCCAAGCTATGGCGCAAAACCAGCAGGTTGATTGTAAGTTCAAGGGGCCAAGCTAAACAACAGGGGTTTTTGCAATTGCTTTTAGTACAGATATCATTGACAGTTTCAGTGAAGAAATAAAACTGTAGCTCAAAGCTAACAGATATGCTGTAACCCAGAAAGACATTGTGAAGGGGTCTGGGACTGGGCAACCAATCTTTGACATATTATTAAATGTAATATTATTGATTTTTTTCCTCTGCTGGCAATACATTTTTGGGCAACATAATAAAATGTATTAAAGGAACTCTGTTCTCATGCAGAATGGGAAAGAGATAAAAAAGGAAAGAGAAACATATGGATACAAAGAGGTGGTAGATGACAGAGAAGAGAAAGACACACAGAAAGGAAAGACAGAAAGAAAGACGGGGGCACATGTGAGACATTCATTCTAATCTCGCCAAAATACAGGCTTTTGCAATACAAGTATATGTATGTTATTGTTAAATGATGGAAATTTATTCCATACATGCATGCCAATGACTGGAACAAAAAATGTATTTGATTGCCATAGATCAGTCTGAAACTCGCCAATTTGTCCCGCCGATCTAACAAGTAGGCCTAAACTGCTAAATTACAGCACAGATACATTTTGTAAGTGTAGATTTTGCAAAAGGTGGTTCAATTTTGTGTAAACAATGCATTTTATTTATAACGGTATAATACCAGGGACTTTCACCAGTGCTCGGCCATATCAAAAAGGACAATCATGTTTTATTGACATCCTATATGAAGAGCACCGGTACATTAGGGATAACTACTAAAAGTGATATTCTGTACTTCGTAAAAAAAAAAATGAAGAATTCAGAAGTACAAATTCCCAATAAAATTTGGATTTAAGAGGACTAACACATGGGCCCAACATTTTGTTTTTCACACATCAAGTTAATGCCAAATTGTTTTTGCCCAAAATTTTATTTAATTGGCTATCAGTTGTGCATATTTTGGTGGAAAAAAATTGATGGCATTTTTTTGTGCTAATTAGCCTTTATAAGCATTTTGGTGGTGCTATTCAAAATTTTTTTTGCCCCTTTTAAAGGGTGCAAGAGAGATTTTGAGGCACCCAAATATTGTGTCTTAATAATAATTTCATGTAGATTAGACACTCAATAGATTTCTTACCTGTGTTTGGCTACAGAACGTCTTAAAAGAGAGAAGAAAACAGGTGATTTGATTTGTTCATATTTCAATGTAAAACATAGGCTGAATTTCGTATTGCTCCTATACGAAATTAGAAATTTCACCCTTTTTGTACCACAGAAAACATTTTTTTCAGCATAACCCTTTCAGATGGGAATATTTTTGCTGGATGGAAGCTACATAAGGGGCACAAAAATTCAGTACTTTCTATTTTTAAGGGACACCTGATATGTGAAATCTTCATTGCACCTTTAATCGTAGTGGAAGTAACTTTTCAATGTAAATTTACATCAATAGATGTTCTCCTATGAGCCAAATTTTATGGAAAAGTCCTTTGGGAAGTGTTTTTCCATTTTTCGGCATGATAATTTTGTGCGAAATACAAAAATTATGGCTGCTTGAGACTCCAAAATAAAGTCTGAAATACATTAGTGCTAGTTCTCTGGTATCCATGTAAACACAGTCCTCTGTGGTCCAGTGGTAGATCTCACGCCTAGATAGCGAAAGGACCGGGTTCGAGACCATGTATTTTCGTCTTTTTATTTAATTCAATGCTCGCCAGTTCCGAATTTCTATATATTTGATTTCCAAACTGTCCAAAACTCATCATATTTACCTACTTTTTTGGCTTGAGGCTTTTTATCTCACAGACCTAACTGTTCAATGTGTACACCTCTCGAACTAGCTTTTTATGCTGACAAATTCAAGTGATTAATGTTACAATATGACAGATCGTATGTCAGGAATTTCTAGGAAATCATTAATCTTGTTATTAATGATGTTCAAATTAATCATTTTTCATAATTTCCTGAGCCTCTTTCTCTCTTTGACATTGCTCAGTCATCGCAATATTTACAATTCTCTGAGTGCTTCATGTTGTTGACACTTTCAATCAAAACAAGCTTTCTCCTTTATACTCTCTTCTCTCACTATTTGTAATTAAATTAAATGTCTGAGTAAATTCACCAATGGAAATAGATATAAGCCAGGATTCCAACAGATCTCTAATAAAGGCGAGCCACATTCCTTTAAAACGCGTTGTCCGCTCGTCATGCCACTTCGGGGCCAGGGCTATGCAAATTATGCAACTGATCGCTCACTATTGAGCCACTCAGCAGCGCGATTGTTGTCACGATCATGGCACCCACCAATCACCGTCCCAGTGCATGTTACGCTAGCGGAACGCACTACACACGCTTAAAAGACGCTTATTTTGTACAAGGAATGGTGGCTTCTACTTAATTGTCCATTACTCCCCTCACTTACATGTAAACGTTCTAGATTGCGTTTATGGTCAAAGGTTTAAAGGGCTATAAGCAGCTCTTTGCTAATCCGGCACATTAAAAAAAATATAACAAGGCGAACTCGTATTTACGCGATGCGTAATATTGCCCCGCCGAATATCGCGATCACTAAAATGACACTAAAACTGCAACCAGTCCACCCTTAATTTTGGCCACCTACTAGCTCCCAAAATAATGGTACTCAAGAAACTGAATCAACGAAATCTTAAAATCAGCATCAAAAAAAGTCCCTGAAAATTCACTAAATTTTAAGTAAAATATGACAATTTTACTAAATGTGGCAACACTATTTTTGAAAAATCATGTGATCACATTTTTAAATTTGGGACCCCTACGGGGTCTGGAAAGCGGCGAAACATTGAATTTTTATTCCACGTATTTTCACATTTTTCAAGAAATGTTAAACAGGCTGGCACCCAAGAATGACCCACACATGTAACAAACTATAACTAAAAAAATTCGCCCAAATCTATCAGGTCGAAACTTCTCAGGCCCACTTCTTGGCAACCAAGTTACATTGTTATACACCTTACAGAACGCCAGAAAACTTGTAACCCAGGCATTGCGGGAAAAATTTCATAAATTATGCAAATTAGATACTTAATTAAAGCAATATTTTACACCCAAACATCTTAATCAGGTTAGAACTCATCAACCTGCTTCTTTCCACCAAGGTACTCCATCGTAGCCCTTACAGAACGCTCGATAATTGTACACAATGTTGACATTTTTCTGTGCAATATTTGACCTATTTCCCCTACCCCCTGACAGACCCAGGGATGACCCTGGAGGAATGAATTACAGGTTATTAGGGGGTAATCCGTCTCCTACAATATACAAAGTTTGGCTACTCAGCACATCCAGAAAAAAGATATGCCCAACTGTTCCAGGGTTACATTTTTATCACGACGGACATACTGACGGACATACGGACGGAAATAAACGACGAGAGCCCCTTTTATAGCCCCCTCCCGAACTTCGTTCGGCGTGACAAAAAGCTATTTTAATACTAGTATCTTTTACTGGCATGGAAATGCTAACATAACCTGCAAGTGGTTGGCTTGAAATCTAGTGTATTAACCCTAACACTTCACCAGGGGGCTTTCTACAAAACGCAAAGAGTCCATTGAAATCAATACTTTGTGTCTCTTGACGTACGAGAGTCAGAGTCAATTTGTTGACTTCAGTGACCTCTGACGTTTTCTTTCCTCCCAGAGGATAACTTGCGGAAATTCATTAACGGGCCGAAAAGTCAACCAGAATCAACTGTTTTTTTGTTTTTTTTAAATTAAATGAACCTTTACTGAAATCAATTGAAAGCAATGACCTTGACACATCTGCCACATTTGGATGGCAAGCCATAAGTCACTGGAATACCCCATGGGACTTCGGGGATGCGGCGCATGGTGGGATAACAAATGGCGATTGTTAAATTCATGTTTACGTGCAGTGGACAAGTCTCAAAAAGTCAATCAAAAGCGAACATGTTTATCAGAAGTGAATGTTTTTCAAACATTTCTCGGGGAAGAAGGGGCCCCCCGCAGAAGCAATGGGGTGTTTACGGGGGCGAAAACGGACGAGAGAAATCAGAATAGAATTCAGGTAAAATAAATAGTACTTAAGTCGAGATGTCAAGAGAATATCATGAGCCCCTTGATTGCTTTCAATAACACTCGGATGGCTTAGGGTTTAAAATTTCAATGGGTGCATATAAAAATTCCAAAAAAAGCTTTTCCCTGCAAAGTGACAGATTTTAAAGCGCATATTGTCCACCATGACTAGTGGCATGCACCACACTTTTTCTGGGGGGAAAAAAGGGTGGGGGGTGGGGGGAGGGGGGGGGGAATTTTGTGGGGGGGAAAAGTGATATTCTGGGGGGGGGATATGGGATGGGATATTAAAAATTTTGATATTTAAATTAACTGTTGTTGTTGTTAAAAAAAAAAGTAATGATTTTTTGCCTATAATCACTGATTTTGCCAAAAATGGTCAGTTTTCTTCTGGATGGGTGGGGAGACAATTCCCCCATGCCACCACCGCTTGGCACTGCCACGGACATGACCTATACAATTTGGACCCTTAAACACAAAAATTGATGTTTTTGTTTATTGATATGTACCATGTCATCTGTTGGTATACCAGTTTAGATTTGCGACGCCATCAATTCATGTCAATGTGCGAGAGATGAATTGACAAACATCGCAAATAATAATTCAGTTTAAAACAATTTGATTTTTTGCATAAAGGAATTGTACAAATTTACCCCTGAATAGCCCATATAATTAAATGTCCACTTTTTAAAATTTCTCACTGACTTATCACTTTAAACAGAGTTTCCCAACATTGACTGTATAACCAATCTAAATCCTCCAATGTGTTGAGGGTTAATGTTGTTACTCCGCACCCAAGGGTCATAGACTCATTTAATATTTGGTCGGCAATATTATCTTTTAAGGGGGTCTTTTGTTTAAAATCTGCTATTTGAATTTTGAACCACTTGTTAAAGCCAGTGACACCCCTGCTGTATGCCTAAGTTGGTAGGTAAAGGCTAAAGAATTAAAGACTATATAATTTGAAATGTGCGGCCATTATAAATTGCACTACATGTTTGTAGCTTGTTGTCACTTCGCATTCATTGAAGTAAGAATTATCGTATATCTTCCGTGAGTAA